>OX465295.1:173426901-173586901 GCA_949987735.1 Leucophora obtusa | reverse complement strand
GTAATATGCATAGTAGTACCCACATATTACCAAGGCTTTGCTGGGAAGCTCAAAATGAAGCAAAAAAGAGCTCAAAAATATTATTAAAAATTAAAATTTTTGTATGAAAGTGGTTCATCCAAAAGCCTTCGCCTTCGTTTTTGATTTAAAAATTACTCAAAAAGAAGATTTAAAAAAATTCGAAAGGCTCAAAAATTAATCATTTTTTGAGCCTTTTTTGAATTGTTCACAAAATATTCAAATTTGTTTACATTTCTGAATCATTTCTGAACCATCTTTTGGATTTAATAATTATCAAATGTTTGTGTCTTTTATGACTCATTTTAGAAGTCTCATATTTTCGTCCAAAATATGAGTCCTTTTTGAAAAATGCATTAATTGTCAACCATTGGTTCTAGGAAAGTTTTTTTTCATAAGTTTTTCTCTATTGGTTGTAAAATAAAAATTGTAAATTCTATTTAGAATTTGTAATATTTGATCTTAAAGCGAACAAAAATAACAATCATTGTAAAACATCTTCAGATCAACTAAATATCTACAATAAAATACCCACAGACCAGGTATAGTCCAAATTGTTAAGTAATATTCCTTAATTGCAACATGTTAGTATTTATACGGCATGTTGTGTTAGGATGTTATACACAAAAATAAAAAACAACCGTGTAAAAGTTTCTTTGCTTTAGTTATAATTTCTATAAATAGAATTAAAAGCTTGAATGTTAAAAAAGCACGAATCATTGCTTTACATATTAAAGGAACTTCAATAAAAAAGCACAACTACCCAGGAAAATTTTCTGTTCCAAAGAATCGGTTGTGCAATAGCTACTCTTCATTCACAACCCCTTCTACTGTCGATTTTAACACCGATTCTTTTTGTTTGAAATTGTCCCAAAAGCAACCCCTTCTATGGCTCCAAAGTGTAACCGGTTGCTCTAGAATCGGTGATGGAACTAGTTCTGGAACTGATTCTAGAGCAACCGGTTCCACTTTGGAGCTATAGAAAGGGTTGCTTTTGGGACAATTTCAAACAAAAAGAATCAGTGTTAGAATCGACAGTAGAAGGGGTTGTGAATGAAAAGTAGCTATTCTACAACCGATTCTTTGGAACAGAAAATTTTCGTGGGTACAACATAGGGAAAAATAATAGCTTTGTTAAAGACATGTGGGTTTCGTTAGTTATAATAATGAAAAATGGATAAGTAAAAATGTTTGAATTTACTTCTCAAAATGCATTTCTTTGAAATTGAACATATATATACAAAAAACTAAAATCTACATTATAGCCTAGAGAGGACCCCATAAAGACAATCTGATGATAGTAAGCGGTGTCACTTGAAAATGCATTAATTGTCAACCATTGGTTGTAGGAAAGTTTTTTTTTTCATAAGTTTTTCTCTATTGGTTGTAAAATAAAAATTGTAAATTATATTTAGAATTTGTAATATTTGATCTTAAACCGAACAAAAATAACAATCATTGTAAAACATCTTCAGATCAACTAAATATCTACAATAAAATACCCACAGACCAGGTATAGTCCAAATTGTTAAATAATATTCCTTTATTGCAACATGTTAGTATTTATACGGCATGTTGTGTTAGGATGTTATATACAAAAATAAAAAACAACCGTGTAAAAGTTTCTTTGCTTTAGTTCTAATTTCTATAAATAGAATTAAAAGCTTGAATGTTAAAAAAGCACGAATCATTGCTTTACATATTGAAGGAACTTCAATGAAAAAAGCACAACTACAAAATAGGGAAAAATAATAGCTTTGTTAAAGACATGTGGTTTTCGTTAGTTATAATAATGAAAAATGGATAAGTAAAAATGTTTGAATTTACTTCTCAAAATGCATTTCTTTGAAATTGAAAATATATATACAAAAAAACTAAAATCTACATTATAGCCTAGAGAGGACCCCATAAAGACAATCTGATGATAGTAAGCGGTGTCACTTGAAAATGCATTAATTGTCAACCATTGGTTCTAGGAAAGTTTTTTTCATAAGTTTTTCTCTATTGGTTGTAAAATAAAAATTGTAAATTCTATTTAGAATTTGTAATATTTGATCTTAAACCGAACAAAAATAACAATCATTGTAAAACATCTTCAGATCAACTAAATATCTACAATAAAATACCCACAGACCAGGTATAGTCCAAATTGTTAAGTAATATTCCTTAATTGCAACATGTTAGTATTTATACGGCATGTTGTGTTAGGATGTTATACACAAAAATAAAAAACAACCGTGTAAAAGTTTCTTTGCTTTAGTTCTAATTTATATAAATAGAATTAAAAGCTTGAATGTTAAAAAAGCACGAATCATTGCTTTACATATTAAAGGAACTTCAATAAAAAAGCACAACTACAACATAGGGAAAAATAATAGCTTCGTTAAAGACATGTGGGTTTCGTTAGTTATAATAATGAAAAATGGATAAGTAAAAATGTTTGAATTTACTTCTCAAAATGCATTTCTTTGAAATTGAACATATATATACAAAAAACTAAAATCTACATTATAGCCTAGAGAGGACCCCATAAAGACAATCTGATGATAGTAAGCGGTGTCACTTGAAAATGCATTAATTGTTCTAGGAAAGTTTTTTTTTCATAAGTTTTTCTCTATTGGTTGTAAAATAAAAATTGTAAATTCTATTTAGAATTTGTAATATTTGATCTTAAACCGAACAAAAATAACAATCATTGTAAAACATCTTCAGATCAACTAAAAATCTACAATAAAATTTTAAAATTTCAAAAAATGTGTTTTATTTGAGTAAGTTTTGACTCATAAAATAAGAACCCTCAAAAAAGTATCCAAATTTTGCTGGCTGGGTATTAAAAAAAAATAATAGAATAAAAAAAAAATGGAAAAAATAAAAAAATATTGGTCCCGCCTGGAATCGAACCCGCGACCCTCTGTATGGAAGTGCCAAATGATACGAAAATCATTTTTTACTATCACTTTTAAGGCAATTACTCTTTAGAAGCAATACGAACGAAGTCAAAAAAACTTTAAATGCAAAAAATATGTGTTTATGTGCGATTTTTGAGACTAAAACTATGCGCATTTTAATTTTTTTCTTTTAAATAGTTTTGGTTTAGAAAAGTGATTTTTTGCGTTCCCGTACCTTTGGGTAATTTTGTCATTTAGATAGAGGATTTTGTGCTTACTGTCAAGCCTGTATGACACTTGCTAGTTTCAGTATTAATAATCCCAAATAGAAGAGGGCACGAATTTCCTTATGTGAGAAATAATGTGTGTGAAGCGAACAACTATATCGAAAAACTATCAAACTGTCAGATTGATGTTGGTAATGCAGTACCCTTCATATGATTTGCATTGATGGTGCAAAAACCTATAATCTAGAAACTAGCAAGTGTCATATAGGCTTCAATGTATTGAATTTTACACAAAAAGTGAAGGAGCACACTTAACTTAAAATAACAAGTTTTTCAAGTTTTATAAGCTTTCGCAGTAAGCAAAAAAAAACGGGAAAAATTAAACAAAAAATTTCAATGAATTTCGGTTTAAATGTCTACATTTTGTAAGACATTTAAATATTTCTCTTATCAAGTCAAAAAAATCTATGCCAAGTTAATTTAGGTCTTGTTAAGTTTCAAGCTAAAATATAATTTGCCAAGTTAAAAATACAGGTTTACACCGTTTACGAGTAGAATACGGGTTTATATGAATACGGGTTTATATGAATACGGGTTTATATGTGATATTGGTAGTTACTAGGGCAAGGAATTCCATGCAAATTAGAGAACGGTTTGAGTGCCTTATTTTATACTTTTGGATGCAATCACAAAAAATGTGCATATTGTTGTCAATACACATCATTTCAACGAATATAAAATGATTGGTATGAATACAAACCGATTGTTACGAATGGTCTCAATCTTGGTTGCATAAAAATTAAAAATTTTTTTCTGTCAAATATTTTAGTATATTTTTGGTGTTTATTTTTTTCACTTAAACATTAACAAAATGAGAAAATATATATTTCATATTTAAATAAAAAAAAAATTGAAATTTCTTCACACTGCATTTTTCAAAATACTGCAACAATTCAGCGAATACTAAATGAATGTTGTGATCGATTTTATTTTTTTAATGCGTCAGCTCTTCACTTCGTTGCTTGACATGTAGTGGCATTATAATAATAATGCGTAAAAACCACTCATCAAAAACAATGAATGTATGTATAATAGCAATAGCATTAGAATACATGTCAAAAGCAATGAATGGTATGACTGCACAATAAAAATGAATGTCTCAAACCGTTCTCTGATGCAAATGCATGTTTTTTCTCGTTAGTCCAAAACTAATATGGACTAAATATTCATCGATTTGTTATTGCATATTTAGACAAAAATTCATGTTTTTGCATACTTTGACTTTAAATGCATATTAGGTGCGTTTTTAATGCATATTTTGTGCTTTTTTATGCATATTTGTGCATATTTTTAATTTTTAAGAGCATTTTTTATTTTGTAAAAAAATATAAAAAATTTAAATTTTCATATTTTGATTCAATCAAAATAAACATTCTTAAAAACCTTATTGACCTATGGAAAATCTTCGAGTTGTGTGTCTGTTTGCAAAATAACTAACTTAAATATATTTTTTAGTTTTAAAGTGCATTATTTTTGATTGAATGCTATGTATATTTGAACTTTTTATTTGGTAAGTGAATATTTTTAGTTCGATTTTAGATCATAAATTAATATCACTTTCTGTTTTAGTTATTTTTCAAATTAAAGAAAGATGATAAAATTTTCAAAAGTAAATTACAAAGAATAAAAAATTTTGAAAAATTTTTTTACAAAACCATCATCATCGAATACAAATTCGCACATGCACATGTGGAAGTGTAGACTGGTACTTGCACATTGCACATCAAGATGTGTATGTGCAAAATGTGCACACATGTGCGCGCACATGGATGCAAAAAATCGCTGAAATTGAAAAAAGTTTCAATATCAGAAAAAAACGCCAAAACAAGAAAAAAAAATGCAAAAATTTTAAAAAATCGTCAAAATTTAAAAAAAAAAAAAAAAGACACGAAAAATCGCCAAAAAAATTTGAAAAATTGCCTAAATTGAAAAAATTTTCATAACTTAAAAAAATCGTCAATATTTGAAAAAATTGCCCAAAATTAAAAAAAATCATCAAAATCGCCAAAATTGCAAAATATCGTAAAAATTTTGAAAAAATCGACAATATTTGAAAAAATTACTAAAATCGTCAAAATTTCAAAAACTTGTCAAAAATTGGAAAAATCGGAAAATTTTGAAAAATTGTAAAAATTTTGAAAAAATCGTCATAACTGGAAAAAATTGTCAATATTTGAAAAAATTGCCTAAATAGTCAAAATTAAAAAAAAAAAATCGTCAAAAACTAGACAAAATTGCGAAATATCGTAAAAATTTTGAAAAAATTGTCAATATTTGAAAAATTACCAAAATCGTCAAAATTTCAAAAAGTCGTCAAAAATTGGAAAAAATCGGAACATTTTGAAAAATTGCCAAAATTGAAAAATTTTGAAAAAATCGTCAATATGTGAAAAAATTGCCCAAATAGTCAAAATTTAAAAAAAAAAATCGTCAAAAATTAGACAAAATCTCCAAAATTGCGAAATATCTTAAAAATTTTGAAAAAATTGTCAATACCCGAGTAAAAAAAATTGATCTCGCGCAATATCTAATTATATCCAATTTGATATTGTTTAAGATCTGCTGTAATATCTAGCTGATCCAATTAGATCTCAAAATTGGGTATATCCAATCATATCGTATTAGATCCCATTGTATATATGGGGATAAACTAAGATCAAGTTATATCTCAAAATTGGGAGGTCCAGTGATATCTTTGGGGATAAACCTAGATCTATTTTGATCCGAAAATTGGCGGATCCAGCTATATATTTGCGGATATTTTTAGATCTAATTTGATCCGAAAAATGGCGGATCCAATTAGATCCAGCTATATATTTGGGGATAAACTTAGATCTAATTTGATCTCAATTTTGGCAGATCAAATTAGATCCCGCAATATATTTGTGGATAAACGTATATCTAATTTGATCCGAAAAAGTGGCAGATCGAATTAGATGTAGCTATATATTTGGGGATAAACTTAGATCTAATTTGATCCAAAAAATGGCACATCGAATTAGATCCAGCAATATATTTGTGGATAAACTTAGATATAAATTGATCTGAAAAATGGGAGATCAAATTAGATCCAGCAATATATTTGTGGATTAACTTAGATCTAAATTTATCTGAAAAATGGCAGATCGAATTAGAACCAGCAATATATTTGTGGATAAACTTGGATATAAATTGAATAGAAAATTGGCAGATCAAATTAGATCCAGCAATATATTTGGGTATTAAGTAAGATCTAAATTTATCCAAAAAATTACAGATAAAATTAGATCCAGTAATATACTTCGGGATTGCGTAAGATCTTAACTTTTCCGATAAATTACAGATCGAATTAAATCCAGTGATATATTTGGGGATTTGGTAGGATCTTAATTTATCCCATAAATTGCAGATCGAATTAGAAACAGCAATATATTTGGAGATTGACATCTAAAACTATCCAGAAAAATGACAGCTAAAATTAGATCCCGCATTATATTTGGGTACTACGTAAGATCTCCATTTATTTGGGATTAGATAAGACCCCAGACAGATATTGACAATAGTTCAAAAAATAATACACTGGAAGAGCACTGATTTTATAAAAATTACAATATTTTGTTAAAATAAGGTTTAAACTCAGAAGGTCTCGAGTTCGATACCTTTCACGGCTATGCATTTTTTTTTTATAAAAATGCGCATTCTCCTTGCTGGTCTTATCGAAATTTTTTCAATAATTTTTATTCTTTGTAATTTACTTGTAAAAATTGTATCATCTTTCTTTGATTTGAAAATAATTTAAACAGAAAGTGATATTAATTTATGATCTTGAGTCAAACTAAAATAACATTTATTTACTTAAAAATAACAGATCAACTAAAAACATTTCCCCCATTCAAAAGAATTTCTTTTTATAAAATTATAATTTTATTTTCTATAAATGTTTTTATAAAATTATATTTTTTTTATTAAATTGAATTTTTTTTTTAAATAATTTTATTTACATATTTTTAACGCTCTACACCGTTTCCAATTGTATCAATTGTTTTTAAGATTTATCAATTGTATTTCAGAAATAATCAATTGAATTTCAGTTTTATCAATTGTATTTCAGAAATTATTAATTGTATTTCCGAAATTCACAACTGTATTTCAGAAATTATCAAACTGTATTTCAGAAATTATCAATTGTATTTCAGAAATTATGAAATGTAATTTAGAAATTTTTCTCTATTAACTATGATAAACCATCAACAAGTTCTGAAATAGATTTGATTATTTCTGAAATACAATTCATAAATTTCTGAAATACATTCCATAATTTATAAAATACATTCCATAATTTCTGAAATACAATTAATAGCTTCTGAAATACAGTTAATATTGTAGTTGCTGATGAGTTACCATATATGATGGCACCATATATGACAATATATTGTTTAAATGGCACCAATATGGAGCTTTATAAGGTAATATATAACTTAGATTCATCCATATACCATTTGATCCGAAAAATGGCCCGATAAAATTGTATCAGTTCTTATTTGTATCAGTTGTTATCTAATTGCATCAGTTTAGATCTGACCTAATTAAATTATGTGTTAATCAGATGAAATTGTATCAGATTTTTGACCTGATACAATTTTATTGGTTTATATTACATGGCATCAGTTTAGGTCCAAATAGATATATTTGTATACAAAATTATATAGTTATATCCTAATTTTGACCTGATATCAGTTTAAAACTTTGATACAATTGTATAAGGTAAATGTCGGATACAATTATATTTTATTTATATAAAATTGAAGCAATTACGATCAAACCGATAAAATTGTATCAGATCAAAAATCTGATACAATTTCATCTAATGAACACATAATTGAATCAGGTCAGATCTAAACTGATACATTTAGATAAAAATTGATAAACAATTGATAAAAATATATCGGGCCATTCTTCGGATGAAACTGTATATTTATACAGATATAACTTAATCACATATATGACTATATGTAACTATTTTTCCTCGGGTTGTTTAAATGATACGATATATCAAAGTATATGGTACTATATATGGTAGCATATATTATCATATCTGCATCTGTATTAAAAATGTCGTTCATCAGGTACCATATATGAGCATATATTGTTGAAATGGCATCATATAAGATAATATATGGTTTAAATGGTACCATATATGGTAATATATTGCTTAAATAACACCATATATAAATATATATGGCACTATATATGGTAGCATATATTATCTTATGTGGAACTGTATTAAAAATATTGTTCATGAGGTACCATATATGGGCATATATTTTTGAAATTGCACCACATATGATAATATATGGTTTAAATGGTACCATATATGATAATATATGGTTTGATAACCATATATGATAATATATAGCTTAAATAACACCATATATAAATATATATAGCACTATATATAGTACCATATATTATCATATCTGGAACTGAATTAAAGATTTTGTTTATGAGGTACCATATATGACCATATATTGTTTAAATGGCACCATATATGATAATATCTAGTTTAACTGTCACCATATATAATTATATATTGTTTAAATGATACCATATATAATTATATATTGCTAAAATGCCACCATATATATTAAGATATAGTTCTATATATAACTATATATGCAATAAGATCAACCATGTTATGTAATATATAATTATATATGCCATATCTAATATTATGAAGGCCGATATCTAATTAGATGAAATTATATATGGCATAATATAAGGAAAATTTTTCGGAAAAAACGTCATATATAATTATATATGGATATACATAACCACATGTCTAAATATATATTGTAATATATGCCACATATGATTATATATAATTTTTTTTACTCGGATAGCTGATCCAATTAGATCTCAAAATTTGGGTGTATCCAATCATATCGTATTAGATCCCATTGTATATATGGGGATAAACTAAGATCAAGTTATATCTCAAAATTGGGAGATCCAATGATATCTTTGGGGATAAACCTAGATCTAATTTGATCCGAAAAATGGCGGATCCAATTAGATCCAGCTATATATTTGTGGATAAATTTAGATCTAATTTGATCCGAAAAATGGCGGATCGAATCAGATCCAGCTATATATTTGTGGATAAACTTAGATCTAATTTGATCTCAATTTTGGCAGATCGAATTAGATCCAGCAATATATTTGTGGATAAAAGTAGATCTAATTTGATCCGAAAAAGTGGCAGATCAAATTAGATCCAGCAATATATTTGGGGATAAACTTAGATCTAAATTAATCAGAAAAATGGCAGATGGAATTAGATCCAGCAATATATTTGTGGATAAACTTAGATCTAATTTGATCCGAAAAATGGCAGATCGAATTAGATCGAGGATTATATTTGGGGATTACGTAAGATCTAAATTTATGAAAAAAATAACAGATGAAATTAGATCCAGTAATATATTTCGGGATTGCGTAAGATCTTAACTTTTTCAATAAGTTGCAGATCGAATTGAATCCAGTGATATATTTAGTGATTTGGTAAAATCTTAATTTTTCCCATAAATTGCAGATTGAATTAGATCCAGCAATTTATTTCGGTATTACAATGGCAGATCGGATTAGAAACAGCAATATATTTGAGGATTGACATCTAAAACTATCCAGAAAAATGACAGATAAAATTAGATCCCGCATTATATTTGGGTACTACGTAAGATCTCCATTTATTTGGGATTAAATAAGATCCCAGACAAATATTGACAACAGTTCAAAAAATAATACACTGGCAGAGCACTGATTTTATAAAAATTACAATATTTTGTTAAAATAAGGTTTAAACTCAGAAGGTCTCAAGTTCGATACCGTTCACGGCTATGCATTTTTTTTTATAAAATGAATTTCTTTTTGTAAATAATAATTATATTTTTTTTTTTATTAAATTGAATTTTTTAAAAAAAATAATTTTATTTACATCTTTTTAACGCTCTACACCATTTCCAATTGTATCAATTGTTTTTACGATTTATCAATTGTATTTCAGAAATAATCGATTGAATTTCAGTTTTATCAATTGTATTTCAGAACTTATCAATTATTTTTCAGATTTATGAATTGTATTTCAGAACTAGTCAATTGAATTTCAGTTTTATCAATTGTATATCAGAAATTATTAATTGTATTTCCGAAATTCACAACTGTGTTTCAGAAATTATCAAACTGTATTTCAGAAATTCTCAATTTTATTTCAGAAATTATGAAATATATTTCAGAAATTTTTCTCTATTAATTTTGAAATACAATCAACAAGTTCTGAAATAGATTTGATTATTTCTGAAATACAATTAATAATTTCTATAATACAGTTGATAATTTCTGAAATAGGTACATTTAAAATTTCTGAAATACACTTAAAAGCTTCTGAAATACAGTTAATATTGTAGTTGCTGATGAGTTACCATATATGACCATATATTGTTTAAATGGCACCATATATGACAATATATTGTTTAAATGGCACCATATATGGTATATGTTCCCTATTAAAAAAAATAATATGGAGCTTTATATGGTAATATACAACTTAGAGTGATCCATGTACCATTTGATCCGGAAAATGGCCAGATAAAATTGTATCAGTTGTTTATCAGTTTTTATCTAATTGCATCAGTTTAGATCTGACCTGATTAATTTATGTGTTCATCAGATAAAATTGTATCTCGTTGGCTTATTCGGCAAACGTGTCAAGTCCAATTTTTATGCAAATTGAGTTTTTGATGTAGTATGCTAGTGTAACTCAAAACACATCATTTACCAAAAAAAAATGCCATTATGTTGTTTTTTCTTGTTGTTATGCAGTGGTAAGCAATTCTGTCAAGTCCAAAAAAACAAAGAAAACATCGAAAACCACATGCTAAGTCCAGCTGAAAACAACACACATTTTGTTTCAACAAATTTCTTCAATAGAATTAAATGCGACTTTTGTTTATTTAAAGATTAACTGTATAATTATTTAGTTATTTTAACTTTTAAGGTACCCGGTGTACAATTGGAGTCCGAAAACTCATAAAAGAGCCCTTAGACCTTTTGAAATCATAGATATATGAGGGTGTTTTTCTTCACCGATGAAGCCTCTTTTGAGCGCACTTTTATGACTCATAAAAGACTCCAAATTATGAGCATTGCTGGAAAATTTTGAATTTTCTCACAAATTTTTGAGTAATTTATGAGCATTTAAAAAATTTTGAATACGCTCATAAATAAGAGTCTATTATGTTTCATTTATGACTCTAAGATTTGAGCACTCTGAAAATGTTCGTCTTTCAGAGTCTTTTATGAGTCATAATTTCTGAGCACTCAGAAAAATATTGGCTGGGTAACTATTACTTATAAATTTTTTCAGGAAAAACATTGTGAATTTATAAATTTTATTAGGCGATTGTCATGAATTCTGCTGACATAAATAAAAATAAAATAAAAAAAAAGAAAATCTGCAAAGTCCACAAAGTTGAAAGAAAATCTGGTAATTCCACATTTAAAATAGAAAATTATAAAGAGCAAATCTGCTAAGTCCAAAAAGAGCCTATAAGTCTGCAAACTTTTATTTTGGAATTCTATGATTTTTTGTGGTTAAACAAGATGAACTAAAGAAGAAAACTGCCTTTACAGATTTAAAAAAAGTTAACCCAAAAAAGTTAGACAGTTTTTTGTCTCTCCTGAAATATTAAAAAAAACGGACTTGACAGGCTTGCCGACTAAGCCAACGATCTGATTTTTGACCTGATACAATTTTATTGGTTTAGGTGCAAATAGATTGTTTAAATGATACGATATATCAAAGTATATGGTACTATATATAGTAGCATAGATTATCATATCTGGAACTGTATTGAAAATGTTGTTCATGAGGTCCCATATATGAGCATATATTGTTGAAATGGCACCATATATGATAATATATGGTTTAAATGGCACCATATATGGTAATATATTGCTTAAATAACACCATACATAAATATATATGGCACTATACATATTTTCTTATATTCCCGAGTAAAAAAAATTATATATAATCATATATGGCATATATTACAATATATAATTATACATGTCTTTATGTATATCCATATATAATTATATATGACGTTTTTTCACAAAATTTTTCCTTATATTATGCCATATAAAATTTCATCTAATTAGATATCGGCCTTCATAATATTAGATATGGCATATATAATTATATATTACATGACATGGTTGATCTTATTGCATATATAGTTATATATAGAACTATATCTTAATATATATGGTGGCATTTTAGCAATATATAATTATACATGGTATCATTTAAAAAATATATAATTATATATGGTGACAGTTAAACTAGATATTATCATATATGGTGCCATTTAAACAATATATGGTCATATATGGTACCTCATTAACAAAATCTTTAATTCAGTTCCAGATATGATAATATATAGTACTATATATAGTGCGATATATATTTATATATGGTGTTCTTTAAGCAATATATTATCATATACGGTGACATTCAAACCATATATTATCATATATGGTACCATTTAAACCATATATTATTATATATGGTGCCATTTAAACAATATATGGCCATATATGGTACCTCATGATCAACATTTTTAATACAGTTCCAGATATGATAATATATGATATTATATATAGTGCCATATATATTTATACATGGTGTTATTTAAGTAATATATTACTATATATGGTGCCATTTAAACCATATATTATCATATATGGTGCCATTTCAACAATATATGCTCATATGTGGGACCTCATGAACAACATTTTTAATACAGTTTCAGATATAATAATATATGCTACTATATATGGTGCAATATATATTGATATATGGTATCATATGTATTGACATTAAACCATATATTATGATATATGTTGCCATTTTTAATACAGTTCCAGATATGATAATATATGCTACCATATATAGTACCATATACTTTGATATATCGTATCACTTAAACAACCCGAATAAAAATAGTTACATATAGTCATATATGTGATTAAGTTATATCTGTATAAATATACAGTTTCATCCGAAGAATGGCCCGATATATTTTTATCAATTGTTTATAAATTTTTATCTAATTGTATCAGTTTAGATCAGACCTGATTAAATTATGTGTTAATCAGATGAAATTGTATCCGATTTTTGACTTGATGCATTTGAAACTGATACAATAAGTTAAAAACTGATAAACAACTGATACAATTTTATCGTTCCATTTTTCGGATCAAATGGTACATGGATGACTCTAAGTTATATATTACCATATAAAGCTCCATATTATTTTTTTTAATAGGGAACATACCATATATGGTGCCATTTAAACAGTATATTGTCATATATGGTGCCATTTAAACAATATATGGTCATAAATGGTAACTCAACTACAATATTAACTGTATTTCAGAAGCTATTAATTGCATTTCACAAATTTTAAATGTATTTCAGAAATTATGGAATGTATTTCAGAAATTATTAATTGTATTTCAGAAATAATCAAATCTATTTCAAAACTTGTTGATTGTTTATCATAGTTAATAGAGAAAAATTTCTAAATTACATTTCATAATTTCTGAAATACAATTGATAATTTCTGAAATACAGTTTGATAATTTCGGAAATACAATTAATAATTTCTGGAACAGAATTGATAAAACTGAACTTCAATTGACTAGTTCTGAAATACAATTCATAAATCTGAAAAATAATTGATAAGTTCTGAAATACAATTGATAAAACTGAAATTCAATAGATTATTTCTGAAATAAAATTAATAAATCTTAAAAACAATTAATACAATTGGAATGGTGTAGAGCGTTAAAAAAATGTAAATAAAATTATTTTATTCAAAGATTTCAATTTAATAAAAAAATAAATATATAATTTTATAAAAAAATTTATAGAAAAAAAAATTTTAATTTTATAAAAAGAAATTAATTTTGTAAAAAAAATGCATATCGAACTCGAGACCTTCTGAGTTTAAACCTTATTTTAACAAAATATTGTAATTTTTATAAAATCAGTGCTCTGCCAGTGTATTATATTTTGAACAGTTGGCAATATATGTCTGGGATCTTATTTAATCCCAAAAAAATGGAGATCTTACGTAGTACCAAATATAATGTGGCATCTAATTTTATCTGTCATTTTTATGGATAGTTTTAGATGTCAATCCCCAAATATATTGCTGTTTCTAATTCTATCTGCCATTTTAATACCTAAATAAATTGCTGGATCTAATTCGATCTGCAATTTATGGGAAAAATTAAGATTTTACCAAATCACTAAATATATCACTGGATTCAATTCGATCTGCAACTTATTGAAAAAGTTAAGATCTTACGCAATCCCGAAATATATTACTGGATCTAATTTCATCTGTTATTTTTTTCATAAATTTATATCTTACGTAATCCCCAAATATAATCCTCGATCTCATTCGATCTGCCGTTTTCCAGATAAAGTTAGATACAACTTAATCCTAAAATATATATGTGACCTTCTCCGAGAAAAGGGACCTAGTGTGTGAAAATTAAGTTTTGAGAAGAACGAATTTAAAGTTTCATAACGCATTATCACTTTAAACACACCTTCAGTTGGGATATGCGATTTGGTATGGTTAGGTGCCTCAACTCATTTCATCTTATTCTACACACTTTTAGGTACCACTTCTTAAGTCCAAACCCGTTTTTTGACACACTAGGTCCCTTTTCTCGGAGAAGGTCACATATACCTACATCTACTTTTTCGTATAAATTTAGATCCAAGTTTATCCCCATATATATTGCTGGATCTAATTCGATCTGCCATTTTTCTGATAAGTTTAGATCCAAGTTTATCCACAAATATGTTGCTGGATCTAATTCGATGTGCCATTTTTCGGATCAAATTAGATCTAAGTTTATCCCCAAATATATTGCTAGATCTAATTCGATCTGCCACTTTTTCGGATCAAATTAGATATACGTTTATCCACAAATATATTGCGGGATCTAATTTGATCTGCCAAAATTGAGATCAAATTAGATCTTAGTTTATCCCCAAATATATAGCTGGATCTAATTGGATCTGCCATTTTTCGGATCAAATTAGGTCTTACTAAATCCCAAAATATATTGCTGGATCTAATTTGATCTGCCAATTTTCTATTCAATTTATATCCAAGTTTATCCACAAATATATTGCTGGATCTAATTCGATCTGCCATTTTTCAGATAAATTTAGATCTAAGTTAATCCACAAATATATTGCTGGATCTAATTTGATCTGCCATTTTTCAGATCAATTTATATCTAAGTTTATCCACAAATATATTGCTGGATCTAATTCAATGTGCCATTTTTTGGATCAAATTAGATCTAAGTTTATCCCCAAATATATAGCTACATCTAATTCGATCTGCCACTTTTTCGGATCAAATTAGATATACGTTTATCCACAAATATATTGCGGGATCTAATTTGATCTGCCAAAATTGAGATCAAATTAGATCTTAGTTTATCCCCAAATATATAGCTGGATCTAATTGGATCCGCCATTTTTCGGATCAAATTAGATCTAAAAATATCCGCAAATATATAGCTGGATCCGCCAATTTTCGGATCAAAATAGATCTAGGTTTATCCCCAAAGATATCACTGGACCTCCCAATTTTGAGATATAACTTGATCTTAGTTTATCCCCATATATACAATGGGATCTAATACGATATGATTGGATACACCCAATTTTGAGATCTAATTGGATCAGCTAGATATTACAGCAGATCTTAAACAATATCAAATTGGATATAATTAGATATTGCGCGAGATCAATTTTTTTTACTCGGGTTATCATATCTGGAACTGTATTAAAAATTTTGATCATGAGGTACCATATATGACCATACATTGTTTAAATGGCAACATATATAATAATATATGGTTTAAATGGCACCATATATGCTAATATATTGCTTAAATAACACCATATATAAATATATATGGCACTAGATTTAGTGGCATATATTATCATATCTGCGACTGTATTAAAGATTTTGTTCATGAGGTACCATATATGACCATATATTGTTTAAATGCCACCATATATGATAATATATAGTTTAACTGGCACCATATATAGATATATATTCCCGAGTAAAAAAAATTGATCTCGCGCAATATTTAATTATATCCAATTTGATATTGTTTAAGATCTGCTGTAATATCTAGCTGATCCAATTAGATCGCAAAATTGGGTGTATCCAATCATATCGTATTAGATCCCATTGTATATATGGGGATAAACTAAGATCAAGTTATATCTCAAAATTGGGAGGTCCAGTGATATCTTTGGGGATAACCCTAGATCTATTTTGATCCGTAAATTGGCGGATCCAGCTATATATTTGCGGATATTTTTAGATCTAATTTGATCCGAAAAATGGCGGATCCAATTAGATCCAGCTATATATTTGGGGATAAACTTAGATCTAATTTGATCTCAATTTTGGCAGATCAAATTAGATCCCGCAATATATTTGTGGATTAACTTAGATCTAATTTGATCCGAAAAATGGCACATCGAATTAGATCCAGCAATATATTTGTGGATAAACTTAGATATAAATTGATCTGAAAAATGGCAGATCAAATTAGATCCAGCAATATATTTGTGGATTAACTTAGATCTAATTTGATCCGAAAAATGGCACATCGAATTAGATTCAGCAATATATTTGTGGATAAACTTGGATATAAATTGAATAGAAAATTGGCAGATCAAATTAGATCCAGCAATATATTTTGGGATTTAGTAAGACCTAATTTGATCCAAAAAATGGCAGATCGAATTAGATCCAGCTATATATTTGTGGATAAACTTAGATCTAATTTGATCCGAAAAAGTGGCAGATCGAATTAGATCCAGCAATATATTTAGGGATAAACTTGGATGTAAATTTATCCGAAAAATGCCAGATCGAATTAGATCCAGCAATATATATGTGGATAAACTTAGATCTAAATTTATCCGAAAAATTCCTAATCGAATTAGATCCAGCAATATATATGGGGATAAACTTGGATCTAAATTTAACCGAAAAATGGCAGATCAAATTAGATCCAGCAATATATTTGGGGATAAACTTGGATCTAAATTTATCAGAAAAATGGCAGATCGAATTAGATCCAGCAATTTATTTCGGTATTAAAATGGCAGATCGAATTAGAAACAGCAATATATTTGGGGATTGACATCTAAAAGTATCCATAAAAATGACAGATAAAATTAAATGCCGCATTATATTTGGGTACTACGTAAGATCTCCATTTATTTGGGATTAAATAAGATCCCAGACATATATTGCCAACTGTTCAAAAAATAATAGACTGGCAGAGCACTGATTGTATAAAAATTACAATATTTTGTTAAAATAAGGTTTAAACTCAGAAGGTAACGAGTTCAATATGCATTTCTTTTACAAAATTAATTTCTTTTTATAAAATTAAAATTTTTTTTTTCTATAAATTTTTTTATAAAATTATATATTTATTTTTTTATTAAATTGAAATCTTTGAATAAAATAATTTTATTTACATCTTTTTGACGCTCTACACCATTTCCAATTGTATTAATTGTTTTAAGATTTATCAATTGTGTTTCAGAAATAATCAATTGAATTTCAGTTTTATCAATTGTGTTTCAGAACTCATCAATTATTTTTCACATTTATGAATTGTATTTCAGAACTAGTCAATTGAAGTTCAGTTTTATCAATTGTGTTTCAGAAATTATTAATTGTATTTCCGAAATTCACAACTGTATTTCAGAAATTATCAAACTGTATTTCAGAAATTATCAATCGTATTTCCGAAATTATGAAATGTATTTGAGAAATTTTTCTCTATTAGTTATGAAATTCTGAAATAGATTTCATTATTTCTGGACACAACTAAATAAATAAATAATTAAATTTGCGTAATATTGTAGTTACTGAAGTGCAAATAATATTTTGTGATATACAATTAAAATTTTCTAAAATACATTTAATAATTTCTGGAATACCTTTTTTCGATGCTTATAAGTTAGCTCGAAATGCTTTTATCATTCATTTAATTTGTAGCTATCACACATCTATAACAAGTCTCGTTAGATTAGAGTATAGAGGTCTTGGCTAACAATCTGGTGGACTGGGTTAAATTTCATGTTTTTAAAAGCAAATATTAAAAAAAGTTTTCTCAATTTTTTCAAAAATGTTTTTTGAAATCTATTTTTTTGCCAAGATAGTTAATGCAACGTTTTGCCAACGCATAACCGACCATCGCCAACGGTTTGCCAGCATTGTGCCGAATTACATTTTTCTGTCTGGGATGTTCAACTTAAACCTATTGTATATTAACATTAATTAACACTATATTTTTATTTTTAGGAAATACATTTTTATTTTATTATAAGTTAACATTAAATTAAATTTTAGATAATGGCACCAATTTGTAGTTGTAATTATTATATATTAAATCGTATATTCATAAACATTCTATACAGTTAGACGAGGTTTATGGAACTATTTAACTTTATAAAGTGTTTATAAATTATAACTTAAATGTACATATATATAAAGGGTGTTTTTTTAAGCTAGATAGAACTTTAAATTGTAAAAAGTAACACAAAAAATTAAATTTTGATGAAACATTTTTTTTTATTTGTTTCAGTATACTCTGACAAATCATCATGAATAGACTCACGCTTGAACAACGCTACGAAATTATCCAAATTTACTTTGAAAATCAGTCGTCGATTCGCGCAACTTATAGACGCAAAATTGTGTTCAGCGATGAGGCGCATTTTTGGTTTAACGGGTTTGTTAATAAGCAAAATTGCCGCATATGGAGTGAGACCAATCCACAAGAGACCCTACAGACTCCATTACATCCAGAAAAATGAACCGTTTGGTGCGGTTTTCACGCTGGTGGCATCATCGGACCTTATTTCTTCAAAAATGAGGCCGGAGCTCGCGTTACGGTCAATGAGATCGTTACCGCACCATGATCAATGATTTTTTGTTTGAAAATATGGATGACATTGATCCGGAGGAGATGTGGTTTCAACAGGATGGCGCTACGTGCCATACGGCGAACGCAACCATCGACTTATTGAAATCAAAATTTGGCGATAAGTTGATTTCGAGAAATGGACCTGTCAATTGGCCTCCAAGGTCGTGCGATTTGACACCTCTCGATTATTTCCTGTGGGGCTACGTGAAGTCACTGGTTTATGCTGATAAACCAGCAACAATTGATGCCTTGGAGGACAGCATTGTTCGTGTTATTCGTGACATACGGCCAGCAGTGCTCGAAAAAGTGGCCCAAAATTGGACGTCCAGAATGCGCTTCGTCAAGAACAGCCGCGGTGCCCATATGCCCGAAATCATTTTCAAATGTTAATGTCACGTATTGATCTTTCCAATAAAAAAAAAATTTTGATTACAATTTAATTTTTTGTGTTATTTTTTACAATTTCAAGTTCTATCGGGCTTAAAAAAACACCCTTTATGTTAAATGTACGTGAACAAATTGTTGATATGGACCCACAACTGATATTGGAATTATGTACCATTACCATACAAATATATATTAAATGATATACATATATTACAATATATGACACTGTATTATAAATATTGTTAATGAAGTAACATATCTGATAATATTTTTTATAGCGCCATACATAGTTTTACATTATTCAAATTAAACCATATATGGAATTGTATTCAAAATGTTGATGTGGTACCAAATTTGACCATATATTGTTTAAATTGTGCCATATATGACAATATATTGTTTAAATGATACCATATATGTCTATATATTATTATTGTTTAAATGACACCATATATCAATATATATGGGACTATATATGGTAGCATATATTATCATATCTGCATCTGTATTAAAAATGTCGTTCATCAGGTACCATATATGAGCATATATTGTTGAAATGGCACCATATATGACAATATATGGTTTAAATGGCACCATATATGGTAATATATTGCTTAAATAACACCATATATAAATATATAAGGCACTA
Source organism: Leucophora obtusa (assembly GCA_949987735.1). NCBI lineage: Eukaryota > Metazoa > Arthropoda > Insecta > Diptera > Anthomyiidae > Leucophora > Leucophora obtusa. The sequence goes on along the minus strand of OX465295.1, from coordinate 173,566,568 downwards.
TATATGGTAGCATATATTATCATATGTGGAACTGTATTAAAAATATTGTTCATGAGGTACCATATATGGGCATATATTGTTGAAATTGCACCATATATGATAATATATGGTTTGAATGGCACCATATATGATAATATATAGCTTAAATAACACCATATATAAATATATATCGCACTATATATAGTACCATATATTATCATATCTGGAACTGAATTAAAGATTTGGTTTATGAGGTACCATATATGACCATATATTGTTTAAATGGCACCATATATGATAATATCTAGTTTAACTGTCACCATATATAATTATATATTGTTTAAATGATACCATATATAATTATATATTGCTAAAATGCCACCATATATATTAAGATATAGTTCTATATATAACTATATATGCAATAAGATCAACCATGTCATGTAATATATAATTATATATGCCATATCTAATATTATGAAGGCCAATATCTAATTAGATGAAATTATATATGGCATAATATAAGGAAAAATTTTGTGAAAAAACGTCATATATAATTATATATGGATATACATTACGACATGTATAATTATATATTGTAATATATGCCATATATGATTATATATAATTTTTTTTACTCGGGTTGTTTAAATGATACCATATATAATTATATATTGCTAAAATGCCACCATATATATTAAGATATAGCTCTATATACAACTATATATGCAATAAGATCAGCCATGCTATGTAATATATAATCATATATACCATATCTAATATTATAAAGGCCGATATCTAATTAGATGAAATTATATATGGCATAATATAAGGAAAAATTTTGGAAAAAGACGTCATATATAATTATATATGGATATACATAACGACATGTCCAATTATATATTGTAATATATGCCATATATGATTATATATAATTTTTTTTACTCGGGAACTTGAAAAAATCGTCAATATTTGAAAAAATTGCCCAAATAGTCAAAATTTAAAAAAAAAATCGTCAAAAATTAGACAAAATCGCCAAAATTGCGAAATATCGTAAAAATTTTGAAAAAATTATCAATATATGAAAAAATTACCAAAATCGTCAAAATTTCAAAAAGTCGTCAAGAATTCGAAAAAATTGGAAAATTTTGAAAAATTGCCAAAATTGAAAAATTTTGAAAAAATACCAAAATTTCAAAAAGTCGCCAAAAATTGGAAATAATTGCAAAAATTGCCAGAATTGAAAAACTCGTAAAAATTTGTGGAAATCGACAAAATTGAAAAAATCGACCACCCGACTAAAAAAGATGTTATATAATCATATATCACCATATATAAACCCATATATACGTCCATATCTAATTTGATCCGAATATTGGAATATATAATTATATCAAGCGAGATAAGCATGTTATCTCACCTGATATAATTTGATCCGAAAAATGGGTCTATCTAACTGCATCAAATTATATATAAATACATATAATTTTATGAAGATTTTCGAAGAAAATTTTAGTAAATGTTATTGAGATCACTTATTTCATTCATATTAAATACTAATTCTAGGTTAGAGTTTTGGTCTTTCTTATAAAATGTGTCTTTCTTATAAAATAAAAAATTAACTAATTATAAATTTATAAATTCAGTTCGAGGCCAATTTCCTTATTATGAATTAATATAATAAGTACTTTTTTCAAAAACTGCTATTTTTCTTCATCAGGATACTCTCCTGACAAATACTTCACAGAGTTTTTGCTTTCAAAAAACCTCTACACTTTCAGGAATGAAAAGACGATCGTTTCGGGGATTACGCCACCACTTTCTAAAGAAAACTGATGAAGGGGACCTGGAAAATCCCCGAAACGATCGTCTTTTCATTCCTGAAAGTGTAGAGGTTTTTTGAAAGCAAAAGTATTTGTCAGGAGAGTATCCTGATGAAGAAAAAAAACAGTTTTTGAAAAAAGTACTTATTATGTTAATTCATAATAAGGAAATAGGCCTCGAACTGAATTAATAAATTTTTAATTAATGAATTAGAAAGGTCGAAAAAAACAATTTTTATTTTTTAAAATAAAAATTAAAAACCAACATGATAAAAAATTAACTTTCACAATTAATTTTACGGAAAAATAAATGAACTTAAACCATATTTATTTCAACATATGTTTGTCTAATTTTTAAATTTAAAAGTAAAAATAATTATTTCAACCTTTAATTCCACAATGAAAAAAAATGTTTCCCTTATTTATTTCTTTAAAATTCTTTTTAGTTTAATAAAGAGTATTTCGCCAACTATTTGAAAAATATATGTTAAATTCAATTATAAACATTTATTTATATATCAAAGTGCAAACTTCAAAACCAGATCTACAATTTCGGAGTTTTTTTTTTAATTTTAATAGTGCAATTAAACTTTATAAAATTTTGTATAATTAGATATCATGTCAGATAAATTAATACATAAAATTAATACAATTTTATATTAACTTTGTTATATTTTTTGATACAAGATTGTTTAGAGAAGCTTATACGCCATTATATATAATTATGTATAAACTATATTTGCAGATCTCTTAATATATAGCTGGAGACCAAATCGCATTTGATTATATATAACGTCATATCAAACATATTTATAAAACCAAAGTGTTAATATAAATGTATATGGTCATATAAAGCCACACATATAAACATTTATAATTATATCAAATCATATAAGATTATATAAAAACTTTTTTAGTCGGGCAGGTATTAAAAAACGAAATTTCCAAAATTTGTTTCTCGAATTTATTTTTCCTTGTTCCAAAACCGTTGTCCGTTTTCTTAACTCATTTAGTTTTCGAAATACGGAGGATATTCCAAATAAAAGCCCTTTTCTTTCTACGAGGCTTAGTAGCGAATAGCGAAATTCGATTTTGACTTGCATTGTCAGATTTTAAAATCGCGTTTTTCTCGAAAAATAAGCCTCGTAGAAAGAAAAGGGATTTTATTTGAAATATCTCCCGTATCTCGAAAACTAAATGAGTTAGATGAAAACGGACAACGGTTTTGGAACACGGAAGTCATAGTGAGTCAACTGTGGAAAAATAAGTGCGAAAATCGCTTAAATAAAATTTTAATCGTCCATATCTCGAAAACTAGAAGAGCTAGAGGAAAACTGACTGCACCAAAGTTCAAGACTCACCACCAATACCCCGATAGCGAAGATTTTGACTTGCATTGCTAGATTTTAAAATCGCGTTTTTCTCGAAAACTAAGCCTCGTATAGAGAAAAGGGCTTTTATTTGGAATATCTCCCGTATCTCGAATACTAAATGAGTTAGATGAACACGGACAACGGTTTTGGAACACGGAAGTAATAGTGAGTCATCTGTGGAAAAATAAGTGCGAAAATCGCTTAAGTAAAATTTTAATCGTCCATATCTCGAAAACTAGAAGAGCTAGAGGAAAATGACTGCACCAAAGTTCAAAACTCACCACCAATACCCCGATAGCGATACTTGATTTTGACTTGCATTGCTAGATTTTAAAAGCGCGTTTTTCTCGAAAACTAAGCCTCGTAGAAAGAAAAGGGCTTTTATTTGGAATATCCCCCGTATCTCAAAAACTAAATTAGTTAGATGAAAACGGACAATGGTTTTGGAACACGGAAGTCATAGTGAGTCATCTGTGGAAAAATAAGTGCGAAAATCGCTTAATTTTAAATTTTACTTTTTTAATTTTTGCAGTTTTTTCAAATATTTGCGAATTTTTCAAATTATGTCGATTTTTTTTTTGGCGATTTTTTTGAATTTTTGGCGATTTTTATAAATTTTGGGGATTTTTTCCAATTTTGGGAAATTTTTGACGATTTTTTAAAATTTTTAACGAATTTTCAAATTCTGACGATTTTTTTTTACAATTTTTGGGATTTATTACAATTTTGGGATATTTTTTAAATTTTGAAGATTTTTTTCAATTTTGGCGATTTTTTTTAATTTTTGAAGATTTTGTCGAATTTTTTACAATTTTTCAAATTTTGACTTTTTTTTCGAATTTCGTTTTCTTTTCAAATTTAAGAAATTTTTTCAAATTTTGACGATTTTTTTCAATTTTTTCGAATCTTTAACGATTTTTTAAATTTTGGCAATTTTTTTAAATTTAGCAGATTTTTTTCAAATTTTTGACGATTTTTCAAATTTTGACGATTTTTTGTGATTTTTTCCAATATTGACAGTTCTTTTTTAATTTCGGCGATTTTTTTCAATTTTGGCGATTTTGTATCCATTTTTGCATTTTTTAAAATTATTATCAATTTTTTTTATATATTGGCGATTTTCGACAATATTAGCGATTTTTTTATAATGTTAGCTGTTTTTTTAATGCACGTGCATATGCACTTGCACTCGCACATGTGCATGTGCGAATAGTATCTGAAGTCAAATTCGCACATGTGCAAGTGCAAAGTATAAACAAAAATTTGCACCTGCACATGTGCATGTGCATCTTTTGTCTGCACATCAACATGTGCGTGCATTACCACGTATGTCAAGCACATTCTCATGAGATACGTGTACTTACAGTGAATGTCAAAGAGTAAGAGATCTATGTAATCTATGGTAAAGATTTTTCGTCATAATTTTTAAAAAAAATGCATACACCAGAATTTTGGAGTTACCTATTAATTATAATTATTATTATAATTGGGGAATGGGCATTGTAAGTATAGGTGGAAATTTCTTGATTGCCACTCACTTGGGAGTGGCCATTAACGATTCCTTTTTTGCAATGTCTATGCAGCTCACGACCTCCGGCATTAGGTCAGGTATTCCCTGGGAAATGGCTGTCGAACAACCGTTCAAAGCTAGCAAATATGAGAAGGCGGCTAAGTAACCTGATGGTTAAGATAACGTCTCAGGTCAGTAGGAGTTAACTATCTCTGAAACTTAGTTTTTATCAACAGAGTACCCTGAGTTAGATCAAAGTCTCAGGAAGTAGAAGGAAGAAGACAGGCATATCCTTTGAAAAACTCAACATCAATGCCTGCCTGGAAGGCAGCTGGCAGCCCCAGCACCAGGATCGGATGCGGAAGCCTAATCAGCTACTTCGTCTTAAAACTAAATGATTACCGAAACCGAAGCAAATGAAACAAAACGATCTGATTTACCGATGACGACTTTTAGCATGAGAACCCGCACAAGAATTGGAACTTGGAATGTTAGAACGCTAATGGAACCATCGCGGCTAGCTCAACTATGTAAAGAATTTACGAGCTACAATTTACTTTTTTTATCATAAGTGAAATGAAATGGCCTGACACAGGCAAAACAACAACAAAAACTGGACTTCACTTATTATACACTGGTAAGGCAGCCAACGAAAATAGAACATCTGGTGTTGGATTTCTCCTCTCCAAGGAAGCACTCTTATTAGCTGGAAACCCTACTCTGACCGCATAATTGCAATAAGACTACGTACACGCGACAGAAACCTCAGATGCATCCAATTCTATGCACCCACCGAGGTCTCCGAGGTTGAAGTCAAACAATAATTTTACAGCCTCTTGGATCGTGCGATAACATCCTCAAATTGTGGCGATATTCTGGTGGTAATGGGCGACTTCAATGCCCAAACAGGATCGAACAACCTTGGCCTGGAAAGTATAATGGGAGTGCATGGTTTAGACAGGAGAACTGAAAACGGAGATCTATTAGTAAACATGTGCGCGGAAAACAACCTAGTCATAGGAGGCACTTTGTTCCCACACAAAACAAAACACAAAATAACATAGGTATCACCTGACCATGTTACAGAGAACCAGATAGATCATATAGCTATCTCCAGGAAATGACGTGGTTCACTGTTGGATGTGCAAAATAAAAGAGGTGCTGATATAGCCAGCGATCACCACCTACTCATCGCAAGTGTGCGTATAAAGATAGCGGCGATAAAAAGGAAAGAACCACGTATATCAAAAAGGTTCGATGTAAACAGACTGAAAATCCCTTTAGTCTCATCAAATTATTTAAGTGCTTTGAACGAATCGTTGACATCAACAACTCACGATCAACGAAAAGACTGGCAATTAATAAAGAACATGTTTTTAAATGCAGCCACAGAACATATAGGTCTTAAATCAATAAAACGAAAGGAATGGATATCCGACGAGAAATGGCGGATCATAAATTAAAGGAAAAAGCTTAAAGCTGCACTCAATTCTGCAACAACGAAAAATGTAAGGTCAGCTCTTCAAAACCAACATGCTAGTTTAGATCGAGACGTAAAACGCAGTGCTCGTAAAGACAAACGTGCATGGACGAATTCCATAGCGCAAGAAGCTCAAGCTGCAGCTGAGACAAACCGAACGAGTGACTTATACCGTCTCATTAAGAAGCTAACAAATACCAGCACATCAGTCTCCTCCAAACCGGTTAGGGATAACTCCGGCACACTCATCACCTCTAAAGACGAACAACTTGAACTTTGGGCTACACACTACTCTGAAATGTTTTCTTCACGTCCTCAAATAAACCCGGCTATATGCGACTGTATCTATCACGATACACAGCTAAACATCAGCATTACCCCTCAAGTCAAGTCGCTTAAGAAAAACAAAAGCCCAGGCAGTGATAACATATCCTCAGAGCTCCTAAAGGCAAATCCGAGAATGACCGCGGCACTGATACTACCTCTTAGAGAACAGAAGAGAATTCCAGACGATCTCAGAAAAGGCATTATTGTTAAAATACCTAAGAAAGGTGACTTAACAAATCGTAACAACTGCAGGGGAATCACTCTATTAAGTATGTTAAATAAAGTCTTACCTCAGGTCATAACCAAAAGAATATCGGACGAATTGATTCCAGATTTTCGTCCCAACAAGTCCTGTGTGGACCATATTAATTCACTGGGAATCATCAGTTGAATGGAGACCTCCATTCAACTGTACCTTATTTTTATTGATTTTTAGAAGGAATTTGACACCTTGGCCCATAATGTTATTTAAATGCTCTCCAAAACAAATGTGACTCATATACAGCATAATTTGGGCACATTTTTGGCTATGTCTCCGAACTATGGGGACTGTCCTCAAACTCTTCCTGGGTCTAGCGCATATTATCAAGACATTTGTGACTCATATACAGCATAGTTTGGGCACATTTTTGGCCATGTCACCGAACTATGCGCACCACATACATATATATATGGATGTATATATATATATATAATTATAATGCGAAAAGTGTAAAATTTCTATACTGTATATAATCATCTAGTATAACAAACTTGAAATTTTCTGCAGCATGTAACATTCTCGAAATGAAAAAGGATGTCTTTAATAAGATTTGAAAAAATGTTGTAATCCCCGTTCCTAATTTTTACACCAAACTATTTAACGAGTGAGAAAAACAATGGCAAATTTTGATTTTGGGCACATTTTTGGCCATGTCACCGAACTATGCGCACCACATACATATATATATGGATGTATATATATATATATAATTATAATGCGAAAAGTGTAAAATTTCTATACTGTATATAATCATCTAGTATAACAAACTTGAAATTTTTTGCAGCATGTAACATTCTCGAAATGAAAAAGGATGTCTTTAATAAGATTTGAAAAAATGTTGTAATCCCCGTTCCTAATTTTTACACCAAACTATTTAACGAGTGAGAAAAACAATGGCAAATTTTGATTCACCTTGTCGGCATCATACGATTTTGTTTCGGAAAGAAAATTCTGACAAAGCGTTTCTGAAAGAAAACGAAAAAAGTAACCAAATGTAAACTCCGTTACTGTAAACTCTGTAACCAAAATTGTTTGCATTAGATTGCATTAAACAAAATGTAGGTAAATGTTTAAAATATTTTAAAATAACTATACACAGAGATGATTCAACTAATATTTATGCGTCAAAAGACAATTCAACTAATAATTTTGCGTCAAATCAAAAAAAGTTGTCAGTTTTTTACCCTAAACTGCTGGAGTGAAAACGATTGATTATGCATTTCATTGGTTTGTAATCGATATTTCAAGCCCTTACTGACATTAGTTTGTCAAATTAAATTTGTTTCACTGAATTTAAGAATATTTTGATAGGGCAATGTTATGTTTTTAATATATTAATTTAATATATTTTGTAACTTCGCAACCGCTGATTGGATTTTAAAAAATTTTATATTCCCGAGTAAAAATCTTAATATGGTGTCATATATAATTATATCTTATTTGATAAGTCCCCATATACAACCACATACAGCTTGATCCGAAAAATGGGTCATCTACATGTGTCTAATTATATAAAATTAGACATAATTTAATACAGTTTGATTCGAGATTTGTCCATATCCAGGACATCATATAATATGTAATTCGATATAAAAATATCTGATTTTATATAATTTTTCTGATAGTAGGTGTACTTTTTATGCATACCAGCCATTAAATTGAGATTGAAATTTGTATAGTTTGAACAACTTTAAAGGCCCAAATTTTATAACATAACATAAAAATTTAGTTGAATGCTTTTTTCTTCTATATCGTACGCATTATTTTTATACCCTACACCACTACGTGGAGAGGGTATTATAAGTTTGTGCTGATGTTTGTAACAACAAAAAATATTGGTCCTAGACCCACCTTATAGAATACCGATCGGCTCAGAATTTTTTTTTTATTTCGACTTAACGATGTCCGTCTGTCCCTCCGTCTGTCTGTCCATGCATTCTTGTGCGCACTCTACAGGTCGCAAATATTAAGTTTTTTGACGAAATTTAGTACACCGACTTACGTCGGCCCAAGGACGACGTCTATTGATTTTGGTTGAAATCGGTCCATGTGCCCATACATTGTCTTTTTTACACGTTGCAGGTCGCAAATACGACGATATTTCATACACAGACCTATGTCGTTCCAAGGACGAAGCCTATTGATTTTAGTTAAAATCGGTCCATGTTTAGACCTAGTGCTCATGCTGCATGTCGCAAATACGAAGATATTTGAATGAAATTTGGTTCGTTGACTCACATGGTCCCAAGAAAAAAGCCTATTGATCCGACCATATTTGGACCTATCGCCCATATGGGCTATATTTTCGATTTTCTCATCTTTTATGATTTTATAGAAAATTTTGACATTAGTTGGCTCTAAGTCAGACTGGTGTAGGGTATTATATAGTCGGCATGCCCGACTTAAACGTTTTTACTCGTTTAACATGATTTTACATGCAAAAAAATCACGTGAAAATTATTTGGCTATGGAGTAATTAACTCTTAATTTGCAGACTACTAAATTTTATGTTAAACTATATATTAATTTCTACGGGATTATATAGAAAGTTATATAAAATTACAAGAATATATTTTTAGTATGACGATGCATACAGTTATATAACTTAGTATCGAACCATATATAATCATATCGGCCACTACATATATTTTGTTTAGTTTTATATGGCTTATGTAGTTATATATGGAGTCAGATTTGGGGATGATGGGGTCAGTACGTGGGGGCCGTGTCTCTGGGCTACGATGTGGCTGTGATATTGATGTAATGGACGACGTTGGCAGCTTCCTTCTTTTCTCCAATCAAAACACTTTTTTCCTTTGTTGGTTTTTGTTTATTATTTATTTAATTGTCCCTTTTTATAATAATTTTTTAAACAATTTTTAATTTCTTTTTTTTTTTTTGTTATTTTAACCACTGCTGTTGCTGACGATCATTCTGAAGATTAAGTAAAAAACATAACCCAGCCAGAGTGCTGTGAGATATGTGGTTACACCAAGTACCCACACGCCTCACAGCACTAGTACTCTATTTGGGTGGCTCAAAGGGGGTACCGTACACGGTCTGACATGTCAGACATTTATGTCATGACATGGCAGACTGGCGTAAACATACCGCCACCCTTGCACGAATAGTGCAACATAGCGGTGCAATCACCAGAGAAGACAATAGTTGATGGATTTAAAGCAAAAAAAAACTATTATTAAAAGACGCAAAAGGCAACTTGGAAAAATTGCACATTTCTTAAAGGTTTCAAGTTAAAATGAAAAGTAAGCTTTTGTAAGAAAAAAACCATTTTTGTCTTCTCGGGTAACCACCAGCACCAGCAGAGCAACAACAAAAAAATTATTTACAAAATACTAATTTTAAATACAAATTACAAAGATCATTCAAATTTAATAAGATTTTGAACTAAGTTTAAGAAAATACAAAAATTCATAAAAGGCAATTATTTTTAAAATTAATACGTGCTCGATGAGCAAAAAAAAGTGAAAATTTACAATTCAAATTGAGTATTAAAAAACAGTTTAATTAGAAAAATTAAATATATACATTTTGAGATTTTAATTTGCGCCACGCACCTTCTTCCTCGCACTAATAATCAGGGTAGTCCGGATCGGTTTCATCCACACCTTCGCCAAAATCAGCATCGCCAAAATTCGTCTCTTGTATACAAATTTATAAGGGTTTTCCCTCAGCGGCCCGTTAAAATTACTTGGGCAACTGGTTGAGGCAACGTGTTATGCTTCTGACGATAACGTTTGCAGCAATTAAGGCTTCGGCAATCTCGAAGCAAATGCGACTGGGCCGAGTAACTAACAGAAAGGCCCTTTTCAGCTTCAAAAAAACGCATACATCGGTGCATGGCGTGAATTCAAGTGCATATGGGGCAACCATAATTCGTGTTGAACCATCTCATATCGCTCATATTGTGCTGCAAGTAAATATAAACATTAAATTATAACGAAAAAATGGTGCAAGGAAAAACGTGGAGCAAGGGAACTTAGTTTTCAGGACAATGTGGCAATAAAACCAATTTATGAATTGGCCGTTTGACAACTCCATTCTGAGTTTTAATGTCGACAACTCGCACTCGGTCATCTTTGCCGGGATAAACTTTAACGATACGACCTAAACGCCAATCAGTGGGGCATAGTGGTTCATTTCGAAGCACCACAAGGTCGTTTTCTTGTAGATCAACTTGGGGCGCTTTCCATTTGCTACATTTATGCAATTCTTTCAGATACTCGTCTTTCCAGCGCCGACATATTTCATATTGCGTTGCCTTTATTTTTCGCCAACGATTTAGAAGAATAACAGCGGGTGTGAGTTCTTCGGGTTCAGCCGGAGTAAGCATCTCCGAACCAATTAGGAAATGACCTGTAGTAAGCGCAGACAAATCTTCGACGTTTTCAGATAAAGGGCCAAGTGGACGAGAGTTAAGGCACGATTCTATCGTTGTTAACAGGGTAGAAAACTCCTCAAATGTATATTTCAGTTGACCAGCCATTTTTTTAAAATGTGTCTTAAAACTTCACTCCTGCTTCCCATAGTCCACCCATGTGTGGAGCTGCAGCGGGAATAAAGTGCCACAGTAAACGCTGAGGTTCATATTTTAAAACAGCGCGATCGCGAAGCTCTTTTACACATTTTTCGAAGTTTGAGTCAATCACTTTTGCTGCGCCAATAAAATTTCTGCCGTTGTCGGAGTAAACACAATTCCGGCAACCGCGACGGGCTACAAAACGAGCGAAAGCCGCTAAAAATGCTGGAGTTGATAAATCGCTAACTGCTTCGTGGTGGATCGCCTTGGTAGCGAAACAAACAAAGAGACACACGTAACCTTTACTTATTCTTGAATAACGGCCGGTGAAACTTTTTATTTCAAAAGGGCCAGCGAAATCGACGCCCGTGTTGGCAAATGGGCGACCCAAAGTTGTTCTTGCGTCTGGCAGAGCAGCCATAATTTGACCTAGACGCGTTTTTTTGTGTAAAATGCATTCCTTGCAGTTATTTACGCAGGTTTTAATCAGATTTTTTACTTTAATAATCCAGCACTCGTGTCGAGTCACACTATGGACTAACCGTAAGCCGCCATGATGAGTCAGTTTGTGGGCAAAATCGACGTACAGGCGAGCTAATCTGCTGCGATAGGCCAAAATGATGGGATATTTTTCATAGTACGAGAGACTGGATGCTGAAGTAAGACGACCATTGGCACGAATAATTTTATTTTCATCTATAAAGGGAGTAAGCGTCAACAAAGGTCTGTTAGACTCAATTTTAATATTTTCAGCCAAACAATTATAATCCTTAGGAAAATATATCTGCTGGGACAACGAAAAAAGACCATTCCTTACAAATCTTAACTCCTCAGCAGAGAGCCTTACAGAATGAATAGTTTTGCGTGTTTTTAAACGAGCATTATTAAAAAAGCGAAAAATGTACGCAATTACGTGAATAGCTTTGGGAAAACTGGAAAAGCGATCCAAAATATCTTCATTTTTAGATGATCTAGCTACATGAACATGGATACTTTTCATTTCCTCTGTCGTTTCATAATCAGAGGGCAACGCCGGCCACGTAGATTTTTGTAATTTGAGCCACTCAGGACCATGCCACCACATCTTACAAGATTTTAACTCCGATGGGATCAGCCCCCGGGTTGCTAGATCGGCGGGATTATCCTGAGAAATTACATGGGCCCATTTTTTATTACCAACTTTTTACAAAATTGTGGCAACTCTGTTAGCCACAAAGGTTTTCCAACTACATGGAGGTTTTTTCAGCCATGCTAAAACAATCGTTGAATCAGACCAAAAATAGAGCGAAGATTCTTTCAAATTGAATTGTGGCATAATACTGTCAACCAGTTTTGCCAAAAGCACAGCACCACACAATTCTAAGCGAGGGATCGACGGTTTTTTAATTGGGGCGACTTTTGATTTTGAAGTCAACCGATTTGAAAAAATTTTTTCACCAATTTGAACCCTTGCGTATAAAGCAGCAGCATACGCCAATGCCGATGCGTCACAAAAGCCATGAAATTCAATATGAGCATTTGCAGAATATTGAATACAACGTGGAATTGTAATTGTATCAATATCGTTGTAAACAAAAGACTGCCAATTTTATAAAGCCGCTGGCTTAATTTTCTTGTCCCAGTCAATTTTATCGAGCCACATTTGCTGCATCAGAACTTTTGCAGTGATAATTACTGGAGCTAACCAACCAGCTGGATCAAAAAGCCTTGCAATTGTTGAAAGAACTTCCCTCTTTGTATAAACCGATTTAAACGGAATTTTTTCCGTTGTAAAATAAAAGTAATCAGCTGACGCATTCCAGCGAACTCCCAGAGCTTTTGCGTTACTTTCTTCATCAAAACATAAGAAATTTTCAGTTAACAAATGATCTGCGGGCAACCCATCTAAAATTTCTTTCGAATTTGAAGTCCATTTTCGTAAATCAAATTCAGCTAATTTTAATATTTCAATTAGCTTATTACGGGCCCTTAAAATGACTTCTAAACTGTGCGCACCTACTAAAACGTCATCTACATACATGCACTCTCGTAGAATTTGAGCACCACATGGAAAATTACGTTCCTCATCATCAGCCAGCTGCAACAACGTTCTGAGAGCCAAATAAGGAGCGCAATTAACGCCAAATGTAACAGTTTTCAACTGATAATCCTGCACTTCTTCATCAGGAGATCCACGGAAAATAATTCGTTGAAAACGAGCGTGTTCAGGGTTAATTAAAATTTGCCGGTACATTTTTGAAATGTCCGCATTAAAAATGAATTCATAAAATCGCCATTTTAAAATCAAAAAACCTATATCTTTTTGAAGCACGGGGCCAACGTGCAAAATGTCATTCAGACTTGTCCCACTGGATGTAGTGCTTGAAGTATTAAAGACCACTCTCAATTTTGTTGTGGTACTTTCAGGCTTAAAAACGCCATGATGTGGCAAATAATAACTCGGGCCAACTACAGGATTTAAAATTTTTTCCATATGTGCCAAAGTTAAATATACTTTTACTACCTCATCATACAGAGCCTTATTTTCAGGCTTTTTCAGCAAAGATTTTTCGTTTTTAAGAAACTGACTTAGAGCTATGTGTCTATTCGGGCCAAGAGATGAAAAATCAGCTTTGAAAGGTAAATCAACTACGTATCTCCCTTCTGTATTCCTCAAAGTAGTGGACCGAAAAATCTCCTCACATAACTTATCTCCTTCCGAGATTACAGGCTTACGAGAGACTTCTTCAAGCTCCCAAAATTTTGACAATTGATCATCAATCGCAACTTTAGTGAAAAAAGATCTACTAACTGGACGCAGCGGTTTCGTAGGGCCAGTTACAATCCAGCCAAATATTGTCTCCTGAGCAACTAATGAATTAAAAATAACATGCTGAACTCCCTTAATCGCTGGATATAATTCACCGCCTAAGAGCATATCAATGAGACCGCTTTCGTAAAACTTCGGATCAGCAAATTTCAAATTTGGTAGATTCATCATTGCAGTAGGATTAAAACTTTGCGTTGGGGTATCTATAGTTACTTGAGGTACCACTAACGCATCAATTTCAATAGAAAGATTTGGGTTTAATATTGAAGACATAGAAAAAGTTGTAATTTTTTCAACTTTACTGAGAACTTCACAGCCCAGACCTGTTACATCAGCTGACACAGGCACGGTTGGAAGTTTTAACAATTTTTGAATTTTTCGTGATATAAAACTTTCTTCAGAACATTGGTCAATTAAGGCTCTTACTTTGCAACTTGCACCTTTATAAACAATATTAACCCACGCAGTACCAAGCATAACTTTCTTGGTCACAGAGTGATAATGACTTTGAACAACATTAGACGGACTTGTATTCGAAATGGACTGTATTCTAGATTGAGCAGAAGTCGACGGAATGTTATCACGAGCCGCATTATTTCCCTGAGAAACATTATTCGATTGGTTTCGTTGGCCTCCCTTTTTTAAGAATTCTTTGTGTAAAAGAGTGTGGTGTTTTCTACTGCATTTTGAGCAACCAGTAGAATTCCGACAATCAGCAAACATATGACCAGTTTTCAAACAATTAAAACAATAATTAAATTTTCTCAATGTTTCAGCACGATTTTTATTATCCATATTTAAAAATTCTCGGCATTTGCTTATCGGATGATTTTCTCTACATAACTTGCATTGAGCAATATCAACTTTAGTGTGATGTGTTTTAAATTGTTTGGGTTTATTGGCACTTGTATTATTTATTTGACCAAAAGCTTGGGAACTACGGGCACGCATTTTACCAACACTTTCAAGAGCTTGATATCTGTCGGTCAAAAATTCATTAAATTCACTCCATTTAGGAATTTCCTTTCTATTTTTCACGGATTGTTCCCAAAGATTTAAAGACAACACCGGGAGCCTAATTGAGCAATGAAATACAAACAGTGGTTCCCAAGCTTCAACATCAATTTTGTATAATTTTAAAATCGACATAATATTGTTCACTCCTCTTTGGAGCCCTTTAATTTCAGTCGCGGACTCGCCCTGGCATGGAGGCAACGCATATAACGCTGTCATTTGTTCGTTAAATAATACGCGCCTATTTTCATACTGGGTTCATAAATTTTCCCAGGCAACCTCAAAATTTTCTGCCGTAATGCTAATGTTAGCATTTACTGCACGGGCATCACCAGTTGTCTTTTGAAAAAGGCAGCACAATTTCGCAACAGAATCCAAACGGTCATTATTTATATATATTGCAGTGAACAAGTCTCTAAAGGTAGGCCACTGTGAATAAGTGCCATCAAAAACCTCAACTTCACATGCTTGTACTGGTAGTGAATACCCCTGTTTGGGAACCACTGTGTTCGACTCTGAAGATTCTTCCTAGTTAGCTTTCGTTTCGCTTTTGCAATATAATTTATGCATCTGACGTTAATTTTATAAATTTGGTTATATTTTGTGTGAACCGCCACCATTTCTTTTTTCTTCTCGAGTGGTTCACTTGAACACCTGTCATATAAACCTTTAAATTTTGTCCACAATTTAGTTAACTCTGTTTTTTCAAACTCTAGGAATTCCAACGTATACGTAGAAAAACTTCATCTTTGAGCCGAGACTCGAATCTGACAATTTCATCCGCTCCTTCATTAAATTTGTCTACATTCGACATTTTGTTGACTTTTTTATTTAAATTGTAATGAAATTGCGGCAAAAAATTGATAAAATTGCTCAAAACTCAAAACTTGGTAAAGATGCGCAAGTTTCGTTAAAAAACCAATCTTCAGTACAAGAGCAACAAACTTGGTTAAATGATGAAAGTTTTATCAAGCGAACGAAGTTTTTTGTTTAAGAGACAAAAAACTTGGTAAAATGGTGAAAGTTTTAATCAGCAAGCAAAGTTGTATTTAAAAGCCATAAAAACTTGGTAAAACGTTGAAAGTTTTTATCAGCAAGCGAAGTTGTATTTAAAACCACAAAACCTTGGTAAAATGGTGAAAGTTTTCATCAGCAAGCGAAGTTGTATAAAAAACAGGAAAAAACTTGATAAAATGGTGAAAGTTTTAATCAGCAAGCGAAGTTGTATTTAAAAACCATAAAAACTTGGTAAAATGGTGAAAGTTTTCATCAGCAAGCGAAGTTGTATTTAAAAACAAAAAAACTTGGTAAAATGGTGAAAGTTTTCATCAGCAAGCGAAGTTTTATTTAAAAACCACAAAAACTTGGTAAAATGGTGAAAGTTTTCATCAGCAAGCGAAGTTGTATTTAAAAACCACAAAAACTTGGTAAAATGGTGAAAGTTTTTGAATTTTAAAGGAGTATAAAAATTTTAACTTCGCAACAACTCAACCCAACATGAACAATTGCAGAAGTCTTAAAGATGGCTGATATTTTTTGTTGAATTGTGAAGAAATCGTAAAAAAATATGGCTTCTTGATATTTGCGCCAGTAGAATCGTGAAAAAAGATGGCTGCTAAAGAGCAATAAACGGCTTAAGGCGCGAATTTTTATTAAAACAAAAGGGTTGCAAAAAATGGCGGTGTGATTAAAAATGTCGCGTCGAAATTGATGTAACCTCAAACTGAGCCACCATATCGTAGATATTTTCCAAATATAAATAAAATTTCACGTACGTACCTCGTTTCAGCTTTCAATTTATGTTGTTCCTTACCGGGAGATGGAGCAAATGTTGGGGTCAGTACGTGGGGGCCGTGTCTCTGGGCTACGATGTGGCTGTGATATTGATGTAATGGACGATGTTGGCAGCTTCCTTCTTTTCTCCAATCAAAACACTTTTTTCCTTTGTTGGTTTTTGTTTATTATTTATTTAATTGTCCCTTTTTATAATAATTTATTTTACAATTTTTAATTTCTTTTTTTTTTGTTATTTTAACCACTGCTGTTGCTGACGATCATTCTGAAGATTAATTAAAAAACATAACCCAGCCAGAGTGCTGTGAGATATGTGGTTACACCAAGTACCCACATGCCTCACAGCACTAGTACTCTATTTGGGTGGCTCAAAGGGGGTACCGTACACGGTCTGACATGTCAGACACTTATGTCATGACATGGCAGATTGGCTAAACAAGGGATATGTAATAACATCATTTACCATACAAAAAATTCATAGAAAAAATAATATCAGATGTAGTTTTATATAATGATATGTGTCTTATGCCGTTTTCTTTTCTGAAAAAAGTGTTGCCTTTTTTCTGCCCTTTTTTTAAAAAATGTATTTTTGTGCATAGAAATAATAAGTAAATATAGGCATATTAAGTATAAAATTAAAGGTATTTTAAAGACCTATATAACTATGCTTCAAAAATGTCCAACAATATTCAACTTATTTAACAAAACACCAAAATATAGAAAAATGTGACATTTTGTTAAATTGCACGAAAATTAGGGAATAATTAGACATATTTTATACACGGTTAGATTGATATCTGAAATACCTTTAATTTGATACCAAATTTGTCTCTGTTTACCTTTTATTACTATACACAAAAAGGCATTTTGTAAAAAAAGGGCAGAAAAAAGGAAACATTTTTTTCAGAAAAGAAAACGCCATTAATGTGACTCCATTCATTGTCAGATATAACCCAATCACATTACATATGACAATATATAACTATTTTTACTCGGGTTCTTGAAAAGCATTTAAAAGGAATGAATTGTATTTTTATTAGCGAAACCGCTAATTTAATAAACATAAATTGTATATTATTGAAAAGCATGTTGAAGACCCAAACACAAAAAACTAATAAATTGAAGAAATTTCGTACGCAATTTTTTTTGTTACATCTTTTGCCTGTGGAAATGTAAACTCCGTTACCACAAAAAAAAATAAATAAAATTGTGCAAAAAAGGTTATTACGACAACTTGTAGAAGAGATTTTTTGCAATTAGGTTTATAATGACTAAACTTACTGATTCCATTAAGAAAAAACCGAAATATTAACACTTTTTGCTTCCCGTGAAAAAACGATTAGATTTGATCAAGTTAGGTTTGATCCCATTGTATCTATTCATATTAGAGAGTGAATAACAACGTATAAATTTAAATATGAGTTTATCTGCGATTCCGATTCTCAAAAGTTTCTTATTCGTTGCCTTATATAATCATAGCTTAAAATATATTTTCTCTTATATCATTTTATATGCCATATACAAATACATATTTTACTTGATCAAATTATATCTCGTTGAAGATAAATTTGTATATTGCTTCGAACAACACTTTATAAAACTAAATGAGACCCAAGAATATTTTAGATAAAATTATTTACTATCTCGAATCGAACAAAATGTATGTGGATTTAAATACAATTATATACTTCATAATTCAATACAAAATTAAAAAGCTGAGCTTATATGTTATGTTTAGGGTTTGGGGAAATCCCGGGAAAAGTTTGCCGGGAATTCCCGGGAAAAATAATATATTTTTCCCGGGAAAACTGGAAATTTTAAAAATATTAAATTTTTTAAATTGTTTTTGTTTCGAATTGGATTTTTTAATTTTAGTCATAAAAAACATTTTAAATACCAAAACAAAAATGGCATTGTTAAAATCTTTTAAAAGGGAATACATTTATTTGACACAGAAATAAAATCTTTGCCAAGTAATTAGGAGCATTTCAACTAATAAAGATTTTTCGCATAACTTATTCAAAATTTAAGTAGTAAAACCTAAAAACTTGGTAAAATGTTTAAAAGAAATATGAAAAAAAAGCTTTGTTTCTTACAAATAATCGCCCTTACTATCTAAATTTTTCAAATCTATAATTTAGGTAAAGTCGACTTTAGTTAAAATATTAAGTGGCTTGACTTGGTTTATTTTTGGAGCATTCTGATTGGTTAATTTATTTTCAACCAATCAAAATATTTGAAAATATAAATATTTTTGTAAGGTTTTCATACACAAAATGAACAAAACCATTTGATTAAAAATAAAGTCGACTTTAAATTTAAAATACTCCTTTATATTAAGGGTCAATAATTTTATAAGTAACGTTTTCATTTATAAATATGAAAAGAAAAGACTAATGGTTAACGGTGGTATCTAAATTTGGTTATCCGACATCTAAATTTGGTTCACAAAAAAAAAAAAAATTGATGGTCATGCAACTTCTCTTGAAGAAAACAACAACAAGAACAACGTTTCAGCTAAAATTAGCAAAGTACCCGAAGAAAAAAGTGTAAACTGAATAGGCATTAAAGGTTTTATGGTACGGCAAACATTTCCTGAAATGGTTCCAAATTAGCCGCAGTCAATCCGCACCATAACTAGATCTTCGTTTATTCGAGAAAGTTTTTATAATAAAAACCTGGCATTGCAAAAAAAATAAAACCGATATAGAGAACATTATATTAAATTACTACAATCATGTAAAAGATATCATGATAAAAGAAATATCGAGCAATATTTCTAACAATTGGAGATTTACTATATTTTTAGATGAATGGACAAGAATATCACAAAAGAGATATTTGAACATATGTACATATAAACGGAAATAATTAATTTTATAACCTGGGGTTGGTTTATATATCAGGAAGATGTAATGCTGATGAAATAAGAAGAATTGTAGAAATAAGACTAGAAGAGTTTTATTTGTCTTTGGAAAATAACATTGTGGCCACCATATATAATGGACCAAGTGTGATGAAACGGTTTGTTTCCGACAGTCCAGTAGTAGGTGCTTTCTGCAGGAATCATGCAATTCATTTGGCAGTACTTAGAGTAATTTATGTGAAATCAAATGTTCAACACTCTGATATTTTTACTTTGAATTCTCACTACACAGACTGAATTTGCACTGAAATAGTGTTTTTTTTTAACAAAAATTACTTATATAGGTGGTTTTCATTAACACTTTTGTTCAAAAATATTCACCGGGATTACCGGGAATTAAATTTTTTCATTCCCGTTTCCCGGGAAATAAAAAAGTCCGGGAAATCCCAAACCCTAGTTATGTTGCATCTAAGGTTTCTAATGACCCAGAATATTTCATTTCTGGGATAAATGAGAAATACCAATGTCGCACTTTTTTAATTATAATTTCTAATCTTAAATCTAATGAAAGAAATAATAAGAAAAGTAACTACACAGAGAAAAAATTATAGTTAAATCAAATACTGTATCAGATTTTAATTAACATTTGATTTTTTACGAACACTTTGGCCCTTACTATAAAAGAGTACTTTAAATTTAAAGTCGACTATATTTTTAATCATACGGTTTTGTTCATTTTGTGTATGAAACCCCTACAAAAATATTTATATTTTCAAACGTTTTGATTGGTTGAAAATAAATTAACCAATCAGTACCCAATAAGCACATAGGTTTTAAAAATTCAAGTGCTTTAAATTTTGCTTGAAGTAAAGTATATTTCAAAATCTAGCACTTGTTTATTTAACAAAAATATTTCAAACTTGAATTTTTGTTTCCCTTTTGCTGGAGTATGCTATTGAAATAAAATATAATGAAAGTTGTATTCAAGCCTTGAAACTGGAAAACAGGGCTGGAATTGAACTTTATTTAAACTTGAATTCCAGTGAAATTGTTTATAGGGTATGCTCAAAAACTAAACCAAGTCAAGGCATACTGCCACCCAATATTTTAACTAAAGTCGACTTTAACTAAAATATACATTTGAAAAATTTAGATAGTATGGGCGTTTTTTATGAATATTAGGGCCAGTGTTATAGTCACACTTAGTAGGATATTTTATTTAAGTAAGAAACTTTAAAACGAAATTTTATAATTGGTGGCTATAATACTTATCCTTATTAAAGTAAATATGATTCTAGTTAAACTTTTTTAGTGTCCGTCCGAACTCACTTTTTTAAGCCCGAACTTCGGCCAAAATTACTAAATTCGGCCGAAACCGAAGCCGAAGCCTAATACTTTTGTGTTTGAATAAAAATACAATTTCATGCAACTTTTTCAAATTCAAAAATGCGGAAACCAATTTATAAATATTTCTAAATTGCAAAAACATAAAAAGTTGTATTTTTCGCTCTTTAACAAAAAATTAAGTTAAATTTGTGTTGCAAAATATTGATTTATAGAAAAGTTTGGTATTCGGCCAAAATTTTGCCGAACACCAAACTTGACCGAACATCACTTTTTAGGAGAACTCTGAAGCCGGACATTAAACTTTTTTATATTTAAGTTAATGTGTTTTCCGATTTTAAAAATAAGCAGACAATTTTTTAATAAAAAGAAAGATAACTGAGATTTGTGTGATTTCAAAGCTGTTTCTATCTTAGTAAACGTTGTTTGTGTATGGCTTTAATTTTTTTCTTCTGTGTAGTTACTACTGACTGAAAATGGATTATATAACCCACACAGAGAGAAGTTTGCTGGACCAGTTTTAATGAATTTTTTTAGTAAAATAATAAAGTTTTCTTCACAAGGTAAATGAAAAATTTCTTACATTAGACGAAAAAGCTTCATATATTTTATGAATTTAGTTTTTTTATTAAGTGTGTGAAACTTTTAATAAATAAAATGAATATTTTGACAACATTTTATAAAAAATTTCATTAATTTAATAAAAAGTTTTAATGGACGAGGCCTAGTGAAATTTATCGGTTTTGTGCAAAAATGTATTAATATCATTCAGATAATTCTCTCAGTTAATTAATTGGTTGTTTTCCTACACCACACATATCCATATAAACAAACAAATTTAATGCAATTGAATAAGACCAAAACCCGATAAAATTGGATGAAATTATATCGATTCAAATAAATTTTTTATTCGTTTATATACAATTTGATTAATCCATTTTCGGGATAAAATTTTATATAATTTAGTATGACGCCAAATAAAAAAAGATATGCTACCGAATAAATTTTTTTCACGGGTTTTCACAAATTTGGCGCAAAAACTGGCATTATTTTAAAAGTTCTATTTTTAATATTTTATATAGTACTGTTAAAACAAAACCTTTGCTTTAAAATAAATTCGGCTTTAACAAAAATATACCTTTGAAAATATTGATAGTAAGGCTGAATGATTTTTAATTTATTTCTTTTTTTCTACTTTCATTTGATTTTTTTAACCGACCTAGAAATCTCGAAGGGTGTCTTTTTTTAACAAAACATTTTAAATGAAAATATTAACTGTAATAGAAAATCCGTATTTATATGTAATTTTTTTTTTTAATAAAAGACAAAAAAGTTGAAAAATATTTCTTTTCATTTTAACTGTTTAATCATTTAAAAATAAATGTCATTTAAATAAACTACAGTCAGTTACTGTAATAATATTTTCAGTGTATTTTACGGATACACAAAATATACCTAATGAAAGAATTCATTAAATTAAAAGGTTTCATAAAACTTTAAAATGTCATTTATAAAACAATTTGATAGTCCGAAATTAATAAGAAAAAATTATTTAAAAAAAATAATAATAAAAATTATAAAACACTTTCATTTTCAAATTAATGCACATCACTAAAACTCGGCCTTATGGTTACATAAAACTATTTGAGAATTAAATGTTTAATATAAAGTTTAAAATGTACGAAAATTTTCAAAAATTAATAAAATGACGATATTATATGAAAAAATATTATTGAACAATTTCCTATATATAAAAAAACATTTTCATTAAATCCATGAAGATCTAATTTGTGGAATTCAATGATTTTTTTTAATGAAATTATGAAATTTTATGAGAGAAAAATTATGGAAAATTCCATAATATTAATTAAATTTTATATACATAATGAAATTCTTCAGTGAATCTACAAAAACGATTCTACGAAGTTGTATCATTAACATCATGAAAGATAATATTTTCAGTGTACGTCCTTAATATTTAAAGTTAAATTTTAGATACAATTATAATCAGAATTAAATGTCCTATAAACTCGTAACTATTTTAAACATTATCTTTATTCCTCCGTAGCCAATTTCGTCACAATCGGTGCAAGGAAATAAAACCTTAATTTTAAAAATCTATTTTAGCTATAGTTTTTATAAAAATGAAGCAGAAGTTGGTTACGATTTATAAAATTATATTCTCTAGCCCTGCGGTTAATTTCGTTGCAATCGGTGCAAGGACATGCCTACCTCCAACATATCCTTAAATTAAAAATTATATTTTTATGATTAGAATGCAGCAAAAATGTGTAGCTATTTAAAAAATTATGTTTTTACTTCTACGATGAATTGTATTTCAATTGGTGTAAAGACATCCCTACCTCCCATATATACTTCCCAGCAAAATCTTTCATTACCAAATAAGTGGTTATATAATAGGAATTCATAGCTCCGCACAACTTATTTTTTGGCGTCTAAACTCATTATTTTTGCTTGGCGTGGTCGTTTTTATAAGTAGTCACGCTTACCAGCTCGCTTACCAAAAAATGAGATATAATTAGTTATGAGATTTTGAATAATAAGTGGTTACACACATTCTAACAAAAAGTTGAATTATGAGTGGTTATCCGATTGCTTACTTGATTCTTAAAAATAAGGAGTTAGGCAAATACTATTAGCTTAAGGAAATACATTCAGAAAAATTTAAGTTTTCTCTATTGTGCAATTTTAGGACTCGTCATAAAAATTTAAACATAAAACATATTTACATATAATAAATAAAAATGTATAAAATTTAACTGTGTAAAAAGTACTTATTTAAACTATTACGAGTAAGTCATTATTTTATATTTAGAAACAATGAATACAATAGGCCGTTGTTAGGAAGTCATTATTTTATATTAAAAAATAATGCGAAAGGTAATGATATATCATTTTTGGTAATGCAGATAGTATTGAGGTGTCATTACCAATATTTTGCTGGATTAATTTTAAAAATTGAATTTTAGATAAAGTTATGATCAGAAATAAGCATAAATTAGTAAATATTTGCTGAAATTTGCGCACACTTCTCCCGATTGTGGAAACATTTGGTCGATTATTCTGACTAAAGAAGTGCACGAAATGCATTTTGATTTGAACGCCCATTTTCGTAAAAGGCTTCAACAATCCTAATGCGCTGCTCAATTATCTACCTCTCCATTGTTGAATTTGTCAAACACTGAAACAAAGAAATGTCAAATTAAGTGTAGGCCCAGAATAAGAAAGCAGCGATTTTTTCCATACAATTTGACATTTAAAAATCGCTGGGCGTAGCTGTTGTGAGCAGGGATGCCAACTTAGTGCTTTTCGCGCTAAATCTGGTGCTTTTTGATGTGCCAAAACGCGAAAAATATTATTGAAACGCGTAACTGAAAAAAGCGCTAAATTGGTGCTTTTTCGAAATTTATTTAGCGCGTTTTGCGCTTTTTACACATTTTTTGTGTTTTATTGTTGTTATGGCAATATCAGGAAATCTATTAATATTTGTTGTTATTTCAATAACGATAAATTAAAATATCAAGTAAAAGTTGTAAATGGCATGATATTCGAGCCAAATGTAGTTTTGTTTGATGTGTCAAAACGCGAAAATTTTTAATTTTGCATATTTAAAAAAAACTTATACGAAAAAATAAAAATTGTATAATTATAGAAGTACTTGGGTAAAATACAACTTCAAAAGTATATTTTGTAAGTTAGTAAAAAATACATATAGATTTATCAATTTTTGGTTTTTGTCAACTTGCCTTAGTTTTTGACCTATTCGATCTTCACGCACTTCAAAATATGTTAATTTACCTAAGTTTTTTCTTTTAGAAATTGTCTTAGAAAATATTATATTTTAATTAAAGAATTGTGTAACTTAGCAGAAAACTTTTGAAGTTCTATTTTACTGAAATACTTCGGCAATTATCCACTTTTTATTTTTTGCGTATAGTTATGGTCATATATAATCGTTCCTAGTTCTGACTATAAAACTGGCATTTAAATTTTAAAAAATCTAATAATTTTTCTTGGATTATTATTATAATCACAAAACATGGAATAAAATTCAAAAATTTTGCGAAAGTTATTCGTTTTTATTTTTGTTTTACCCCCGGTCGATGAATTTACTGATGTAGGTCGTACGTTTATATTACAATTTTAGTTGTTTTTAACTAAACTACGTATGTGAAACACGACAAATTTTTTTAAAAGTCGCAAAAAATGTTTAGTGCTTTTTTCCCGTTTTTAAGTAGAAATTTGCGCGTTTTTACCCTTTTTTGTATATTTTTTGCGCTTTTTGCTATGAAAAAGTTGGCATCTATGCTCACAACAGCTACGCCCAGCGATTTTTAAATGTCAAATTGTATGAAAAAAATCGCTGCTCTCTTATTCTGGGCCTACACTAAGAGAGCAGCGATTTTTTCCATACATTTTGACATTTAAAAATCGCTGGGGGTAGCTGTTGTGAGATAGAATCTATTTTATTTTAATGGCGGATTTTGTTATTCTCCCATTTTTTCTTTCTCATACTCTCACCAACGTTGTCAACGCTATTGTTATTTTTGCTGGTGTTCACTACATTTTGTAATATCAAAGAGTACAGCTAACAATGGACGTCAATGGCTCTTTTTCTATATATAATAAAATATAAACTTTTTAAATTATTAAAGATTTTTGTTTTCTTTATTGAACTTAGATATTGAACATTATTAGTAGCTCATTAGTTCATCGTTTAGTATTGTATATTATGTTTGCAGTAAACAAAGAGACATATGAGTGGCATGAAGTCTCCTTGTTATGTATAATACATACTCAATTATGTCGGTGCCGCTGTACGTCGTTATTTCGGGCGCAATTTTTCTCAGAGCGTAAATCGCTAGCCTCTGCGCTCTTATTCTGGGCCTACACTAACGCTAGCAACATGCGTCGACGCAACCTCATCGAACGAATGCTCAAGCGAGTCTGAATAAATTTGTTTGTTTTTATTCAATGTGTGAGCGTTTGTAGGTGTGAGTGAGTTGCACGCGTGCGTAGAAATGCCGATCTCTGTTTTAAAGCCTCAAGATTAGAAATTTTATTAAATTCATTTAAAGCCCGAATAATAGGCATATTCAAAACATAATTAGTTCTATGAAGCGGTACAAAAAAAAACATCATTGTGACGCAAACGCAAATCAGGGACTTTAAAATTTATAGAATCAAGCAAATTCGGACTATCCACCAGACCACAAATCAGTTTGTAGAGGAACATAATCAACAAATGAGCTCTTCTATTTTCAAGGGTTTCCAAATAAATAAAACCAATGGCCTTGCAACTCCCTCAATATTTTTTATGGGAAAAAATATGCGGCTTGGAACAGGAATGAACTCCGACTGGTTAATCAGGGATGGAAAAGGCTCACTTAATCGAGCTCTTATACCAAAAATGTTAGATCGCTTTACATATGTAAAAATGTAAGTAACTAAAAAATAGCTTCCTCTTTGGCTCGTTAAAAAAAAATTAAAATTAAATATTTAGATATTAGCAAAAATTGCAAAAAAAAAACATTTGCAAAAATGGAAATTTTTGCAACAATATATTCGTTTGCAGAATGTCGATCGCTGATTAGCTCTTTTAATTCATTTTCTGTACCATAAAGCCTTTTTCGAATTCCGCCGTTATTTTGCAACTTTTTAAGTGCGGTTTTTTTAAATATATAAACTATAATAACCATTCAGACAATAAAGTTTGCTGGTTGGTTGCAAAAAAAACGCGAAAAAAATTCTAAAAATGAAATTTTTAGCATAAATGTACTTATTTGCCGAATGTAAATCGCTGATTAAGTTTTTTAATTAAATTTTTGTAACATAAGTCTTTTTTCCCATTCCGCTATTATTTTGTAATTCTTTATATATAATATATATAATGCCTTGCTCGTCGTCCAATGATTACGAGCTGCCTCTACACTGGGCATAGGCGGTTTATAAGTTGTCTCCATCTTTCTCGACGTGCTAGATCTTTGAGCTCTCCTATGTTGTTGACAGTTCTACCAAGGCTCTGAGATATATCTCAGAGCAATTCTTAACTTGCGTTTTTTTAATTTACAATCTATAATACACATTTCATACAACAAAGTTTGCAAAAAAAAACGCGAAAAATAAAATTTGCAAAAAGGAATATTTTTGCATCAATATATTTGTTTGCAGAATCTAAATCGCTGATTACGTTTCCTAATTAATTTTTTGTACAACAAAGTCTTTTTTCGCGTTCCGCCTTTATTTTGCAATTTTTTAGTACGTTTCTTTTTAATTTATAATCTAATATTTATAATACACATTTCATACAACAAAGTTTGGTGGCTAGTTGCACAAAAAATCGCGAAAAATAAAATTTGCAAAAAGGAAATTTTTTTCTTCAATATATTTATATGCAGAATGTAAATCGCTGATTAAGTTTTTTAATTAATTTTTTGCACCATAAAGCCTTTTTTCGCTTTCCGCGATTATTTTTCAATTTTTTAAGTGTGTTTTTTTTTAATTTATAATCTAGGGACTATAGTACCAATTTTATACACTAAAGTTTGGTGCTTAGTTTGCAATAAAAAATTCGCGAAAAAAATATTTGCAAAAAGGAACATTTCTGCGTCATTGTATTCATTTGCAGATTGTTAATCGCTGATTGAGCTTTTTAATTATTTTTTTCTACCACAAAGTCTTTTTTTACGTTCCTCTATTATTTTGCAATTTTTTAAGTGCGATTTTTTTAATTTATAATCTACGGAGTATAATGGCCATTTCATAAAACAGAGTTTGGTGGTTAGTTGCAAAAAAAAGAAAATTTTGGCATCGTTTGCAGAATGTAAATCGCTTATTAATTATTTTAATTAATTTTTTGAACCCTTTGAAGCCTTTTTTCGCATTCCGATATTATTTTGCAATTATTACATAGGGCTATAACACTGTTGGAATAGTATAATTAAGGTTCCATTCTTGATTTTTATAATAACTAAATTATTATTTTCCATCCCTGGTTACAATCGATATTTTGAGTCAAACAAAGAGCGCACATAATGACCCTGCAAACATTTGGAAGATATCTTCCAAGAAGTTATTAAAGATATATCTTCTATTTGTCATTTGAATGATAATAATCAAGTACCCAGTGTAGAAAATCATTACCAGATATGTGGTTATGTAACTACATACTTGGTAATGGTAACTAGTTACTTTTGTTATTACATTTCTTATTACTTTTATATGGCGATGTCGCGAAAAATAATCAGTTATGGTTACACACCAGCATACGAAAAATCAAAAAATATATCGTTACGTATGTACTGAGTACAAAAATAGATTTTCAAAAAAATAAATTATATAAAAAAAATATTTTTTATTGTGGGTACGTTCGTAAATGCAGTAGTTGCTCATCAATACGGCATAATAAAAGTAAAACGTTTAAAAATGCATCACTTGACATTACTGATTTACGTCAAACGTTTTTTTATGCAAACAATTGACAGTGCTGCCGCAAATTTTTGCAACTATCGCATCATTTTAATTTCTGATGCAATAGTGCGCGTTCTAAATTTTTATGTTAAAATAATTTTTTGTACAAAAAGAAAACTAAACGTTGGTACATAATGGAAGAGTAAGTAGTTCATTCTATAAAAATTCTTAATACAAATTTAAATAATGTTTATTTTTTAGCTCCCAAGAAGATTTTACTTTCAATATACAAAAATTAATAATAAGAAATAGATTGGATATGGAATCAGAGTTCCAAGAGGACAGAAAGAAAAAGTCGTTCTTGTGGTGTAAAGTGCTATCAAAAATTAAAGAAACCAAACCGGATTTTGAAATTAGTAAAGAACAAATAAGTCGAAAATTTTTGAATTCGCAGACAACATATAAAAGAATCAAACATCGAAATAATTCGACGGGACGAAATGTTCATTGTTCAAAACGACGAACCAGACTCCATTGATTGTTCCGAGACTTCAGCTGACGAATGTTACCCCAAAAGAAAAAAGACAAAAGCTTAAAGATGAAAATGAAACGCTCGAGTTTTTAAAGGAAGAAGCTAAGAAAGACGAAGAGAGGCACAAAGAAATTATAGAATTAGAAAACCGTAAAATTGAAGTGGAGCAAGAAAGAACAAAGGCAATACTTGTCCTAAAAAATATTTTACAAAAAATTGCAGGAAAATAAGTTTTATTATCATTTGTTAATTTTTTTCATTATCGATTTTTTTTAGTCAAGGCCTAATTACTGAAGACTCTGAATTACGCTCCAGTAAATAGGCTTTTAGTTCATTCGTAATATTTTTTTATGTTTGTGCCTTTGGAAACGGCTTTTTATGTAAATATTTTTGTGTTATCTTTGTGTAAATTTTTTTGTTTTATTGTTAATTTTTGTTATTAAAATGGATTTGAATTAAACTTTATTTTAATTAAATATTTGATTTTCATTTTTAATTTAACAAATACATATATGTAAATGTGATACGAATGAATCACTAATATTTTTGTTTAAATGTTTTTTCTTATTTTTATTTAAGAACAAAACAGAGCTGTTAAATTGCTTCTTATAGTTAATCCATCAATGTCACTTTTATTTTCTTCCAGACGTATTGACGAACTGGGATATGTTCTATAGTGTTCGTATTTCCATATATATCTCTAGTAAATACTTTAAAATTTTAAATTTTTTTTCAGAATTCCGTATGCTTGCTCTACAAAGACTCTTGTTGAACTCAAGTAATAATTAAATTGTTTTTCTTCGCAACTTAAATGACCATTATCCCTATAAGGCGTCATTAAAAATTTTGATAAGGATAAGCTGAATCGCCTAGAATAAGTGCATTTGCTGCTAGTTCCACTCGATTTGAAACAATGGAATTGAAAATTGGGTTTATTTTCCATACGTGAGCATCATGACAACTACCTGGGCACCCAATAAACACATCTTAGAATCGAAACTTGCTATCGCATATGCCCTTAATGAGATTTAAAATAATTAAATTAAAGAAAAAATTAAAATGTAAAAAATAATAGTATATACAAACTTGCATTATAATTGTATAATTTCCTTTACGGTTATAGTAACTTGCAGCATCTTTCTTTGGCGTTGGTATGCAAAAATGAGTCCCGTCTACACACCCGATCACGAAAGGAAATGGATTGTGTCTGCTGCTTTGAAAATTTTCCATAATGGCTTGTTGTTGTGAAGCGGAAGGCCACATTATTTAATTTTTTAAATAACAAATAAGGTCTATGGTTTTATAAAACATTTTATGGGTAGTTTCCTTTGCTATATTAAAACGATCACTTAGATCTCTGAAGGAAACGTCACTATTATAAAGTTTCCAAAGCGTAATGTACAGACTCTTTTCTAATGAATATCCCAGCCGGCCCTGAAGTGCCTTGGTCCAAAAAGGTTTTAAGAAATTTCGCAATGCCTGCGGTGGAAAAGGGCATAAAAGAATTAATTTTGTATAAATAACAGGCATCGAGTCTTACCTCAAAACGAGATCGGGACATTCGAAAATGACTGTGTAAAACATCATCCTGATATCGTTTTATTGTTTGAAAGTAATTTTTTATTTTAGGAATTCGCCTTCTTTTTCGTTTTAATTGATTTTTAATAATCAAAAGTCGTTTCATCTTTCTTTTAATAATAATTTTTTAATGTTATTGCGAACATGTTTTTTTATTTTTGCAAAACGTTCTAAAAAGCAAACTCTGTGCAGTTATTGAGCAGTTGCAAACATCTGCAACAGCTGATCACGCATCAGCAACAAAATTTGGCATAACTTCCGCAGTGTTGCAAAAATTTACTGCATTTACGAACGTACCCTGTATTTTTTTTTTTTAATTTAATAATATAATAGATAAAACATAATTGACCTTCTGCACACAAGTAAGCTTACTCGCCAACATACAAAAAATCAAAAAATTTGTGGTTACATATATCCTTACCAGTGTTTAAAAAATATTGGGTCTAAAAATTGATTTCAAAAAATGTTCAAAAAAATCTAGAAAATTATTTTCTATTTGAAATAATGATAAAAATAAGTCATCAGTAACTCATAATAATAATGTAATGTTTTACAATAATGTCATTACTGGTAGTCCAAAAAATAATGATATCTCATTACCGTTTCTACACTGGGTAGTATTTACTTTGCAATTGTAATCCTTTTATCATTTGGAAGATAATTCGGCGATATTTGGAAAAAAAATAATTCAAAAATTTTATCTTTTGTCATAACTTTTTGTGACAATATGGCGCCAATATCACCTTTTTATCATTTGGAAGATAAAGCAAATTTGTTTGAAATCTTTTGTCAATTTGGAAAAAATTAAAATTAAATTTGTACAAAAACAATTAAAAGATATATAGGAAATAAACTCGTGAAAAGTCAAGATTAATTGCGCGGCAAAGATGAAATTAAGATAATTTATAAGTTGGTCAATGGATTATGTATGCAGATATTGTTTTTCAGGCTTAAATTTAATAATGAAAAAAGTAAATCGTTTTTTGTACCCGGGAGTTTATTTAGCGATCACCCTTTTATCTTCCATACGAGTTATTGCTTTCGTATTTCGCCGAAATTGATATTGCCGGCAATAAATGTTTTCTTCCTGGCGATATGATCGGACAATCTTCTGCGTATTGCCATGTTTGCTGGTTGATATTGGTTTGATTATGTTCCTGTTCCAAGGCCAGTGTTGCCGTTTTGGTTATTTTTAACCAAAATTGGTTATTTTTTTTCCAATGTGGAGATGTGAACTTTTTTTTCATTTTGGTAACTTTTTTGGCAATCAAGTATACTTATAAATTTTTGTTCTGTGTTTTTAGGTTTATGTACTGCTTATCCTTGTAAGAAGCTTCCCGTACAAATAGAATATATTTATAGGAACATTTGTAACTTTTTTGCGCATAATTCGAAACGTAGTCTTGAATTTAAAGAATTTTAAGATTATTGCAGTGTAGAGTCATATAAAATATTAGGTATTTCTGGTACCCGGTAATGTAATCAATCGTATAACTGAGCAGTGTCCTGTTTTGCATTTATATTTTATATCGTTCGACTTGGAAGTAAACGGTAAAAAGCTTGTGAATTGGGCAGAGTACAGGGATGATAAATGGGATTTTCAAAATAGTACCAACTTGCTTAAAAAATAGTAATTTTTCGACCTCCATAGTACCAACAAATATTTTTTGTATTCTACACCACTCCTTGGGTGTATTGAGTTGGTGCTTATGATGTCGGATGGTCTGTCCGTACAAAATGAACGATCAATCCCTATAATCAAACTATAGGTCGCATTTTAAAAGATAATTTGACGAAATTTGGTACATAACCCAGCAAACAAAGTCATTACAAAAAAGTTATTTTAAAAGCACTCTGAATAGCATCAACTGATTATGAAGTAGTTTCAATTTAGCTTTAACACTGATTTATTTTACACGTGATGTCCCATGTTGTCAGTAGTTCAATATAAGGGTGAAATCAAAAAATGTGATAAATTTTTGGGCCAAATTTGTGAGAAGCAAAAAGTGTTAATATTTCGGTTTTTTCTAAATGGAATCAGTAAGTTTAGTCATTATAAACCTAATTGCAAAAAATTTTTTCTACAAGTTGTCTCAATAACTTTTTTCGCACAATTTTAATTTTTTTTGTTGTAACGGAGTTTACATTTCTGCAAGCAAAAGATATAACAAAAAAAATTGCGTACGAATTTTCTTCAATTTATTAGTTTTTCGTATTTGGGTTTTCAACTTGCTTTACAGTGATATGTAATTTGTGTTTATCAAATTGGCGGTTCCGCGAATAAAAATAAAGGGTGTTTTTTTAAGCCCGATAGAACTTGAAATTGTAAAAAATAACACAAAAAATTAAATTGTAATCAAATTTTTTTTTTTATTGGAAAGATCAATACGTGACATTAACATTTGAAAATGATTTCGGGCATATGGGCACCGCGGCTGTTCTTGACGAAGCGCATTCTGGACGTCCAATTTTGGGCCACTTTTTCGAGCACTGCTGGCCGTATGTCACGAATAACACGAACAATGCTGTCCTCCAAGGCATCAATTGTTGCTGGTTTATCAGCATAAACCAGTGACTTCACGTAGCCCCACAGGAAATAATCGAGAGGTGTCAAATCGTACGACCTTGGAGGCCAATTGACAGGTCCATTTCTCGAAATCAACTTATCGCCAAATTTTGATTTCAATAAGTCGATGGTTGCGTTCGCCGTATGGCACGTAGCGCCATCCTGTTGAAACCACATCTCCTCCGGATCAATGTCATCCATATTTTCAAACAAAAAATCATTGATCATGGTGCGGTAACGATCTCCATTGACCGTAACGCGAGCTCCGGCCTCATTTTTGAAGAAATAAGGTCCGATGATGCCACCAGCGTGAAAACCGCACCAAACGGTGCATTTTTCTGGATGTAATGGAGTCTGTAGGGTCTCTTGTGGATTGGTCTCACTCCATATGCGGCAATTTTGCTTATTAACAAACCCGTTAAGCCAAAAATGCGCCTCATCGCTGAACACAATTTTGCGTCTATAAGTTGCGCGAATCGACGACTGATTTTCAAAGTAAATTTGGATAATTTCGTAGCGTTGTTCAAGCGTGAGTCTATTCATGATGATTTGTCAGAGTATACTGAAACAAATAAAAAAAAATGTTTCATCAAAATTTAATTTTTTGTGTTACAATTTAAAGTTCTATCTAGCTTAAAAAAACACCCTATACAATTAATTCCGCGAAAAAAAATTTTATTTTTTTTTAATTTTGAATTTTTGGTCTTTTTAAATGCTTTTCAAAAATATAAAATTTTTTAAAATCCAAACAGCGGTTGCGCAGTTACAAAATAATATATTAAAAACATAACATTTCGCGATCAAAAAATTCTTAAATTGTGTGAAACAAATTTAATTCGTCAAACTAATGTCAGTAATGACTCGAAATATCGATTTAAAACCAATGAAATGCAAAATCAATCGTTTTTCGCTCCAGCAGCTTAGGGTAAAAAACTGATAACTTTTTTTGATTTGACGCAAAATTATTAGTTGAATCGTCTTTTGACGCATAAATATTAGTTGAATCACCTCTGTTTATGGTTATTGCAAAATATTTTGAACATTTATCTACATTTATTTGAATGAAATCTGTTGCAAACAATTGTGGTTACGGAGTTTACAGTTACGGAGTTTACGATTGGTTACTTTTTTCGTTTTCTTTCAGAAACGCTTTGTCAGAATTTTTTTCCGAAACAAAATCGCATGATGCCTACAAGGTGAATCCAAATATGACATTGTTTTTCTTACTCGTTAAATAGTTTGGTGTAAAAATTAGGAACGGAGTTTACAACATTTTTTCAAGTCTTATTAAAGACATTCTTTTTCATCTCGAAAATGTTACATGCTGCAGAAAAGCTTCAAGTCTGTTATACTGGATGATTACTTACAGTCCAACGATCATTTGAGTATAAATAACATTATACTTTTCGCAATATAAATAATAGATAACTCCAAAATTCTGGTATATGCATTTTTATCAAAAATTATGACGAAAAATCGTTACAGAGTTGAAGTCGTGATAGCTAAGATATACGAAAAAGTTTGTAAAATGTATTAATTTTTGTTAAAAACGGCACTTTTCCTCTTCATAAAAATTCTTACAGTTAGTGTTTAGCTTTATTAGTTATTAAAATATAAGCTATTAAAGTTAAAAAAACCTTATGAGTTACTTGTTACGGAGTTTACATTTGGCCTATAAAATTGGTCACAAGTTTTATGTATTAACCAAAAATTGGTCAGATTGTTATAAATTTTGTAAAACAGGTGACAATGCGCTGATATATATCGAAATATGTAACTCAAATGTAATCCATGCATTAGAAATTAGGTGGTTACACGGTTTTTATCACATTTTTTGATATCACCCATAAGCATTTTGTTAGTAATTTAAAAGTGATTACATGATGTTAATAAAGTATGGTATACATTTTCATCACATCAATACGAGTACATTTTGTTTGCATTTTTGGAGTGATTTAGAAGTACTCTTTATAATATATATTATAATACATTTTTAAAAGTGATTTAAATGTGCTTTTTATGTCTGAAATAGCATATTTTAGAGGCAATTCTAATGTTTAGCCTTTACAGAGCGCATTTCTGAACCTATGTGTAACAAAAGCTTCAATTTATTATTATTTGTAGGGCAATATTAAGGAAACACTTCTTTTGCATCTGAATCAATTCGATTAAGTCAAAATCAGACAAAACCAAAATTTTTTTTAATTTTTGTTTAACATTTTTTTTTTAAATAAGTTTGTAACATGTTTACTTCAGTCTTTAAATTCGAAAAAGATACGATATTGAATTAAATAAGATTTATACATTAAGACCGAGTTTTTGGGATATCAGTTAAACTTGGTTTAGTTAAACCGAAAACGAAAAATAAAATAGATTTTAGAAGCAGTATTCCAGTTATAAACTGCGTTAAACTAAGTTTAAAGATAATCTACATCTTAAAAGCTGGGCCTAAAAGTTATATGTAACCCTCTGATTTTTTTTTTGTAATTACTCAAGGAATTTTCAGAATATTAAAGCGTACTAGGCAGAGCTTTGAAGAATTAATTCCTTTTAGAATGAATTCACTACCAATCGAATTCAATTTTCTCTTCAATTGAATGAATTCCTTTTCTTAAGTAATTCACTGAATTCGTTCAACTGAATGCTTTCATCAAACAACAAATTCAAAGAATTAATTCAATTGCAATAGTTCTTTTTATTAAATCAAATGAATTAATTCACCGGCGTTCAATTTTATAAATCGAACGGAAAAAAAGTGAATTAATTCCTTACTGAATTAATTCACTACTGAATTCACTCAATTTCATTTTCGTTCAGTGAATTAAAAAAATATCAAAATACAAATAAAGCCTTTTACTATTAAAAATAAAAACTTTACAGATATAGATAAATTTGGAAAAAAATATAACTATATAACTAGTTTGAAAAATTAATAGTTATATTTTTTTTCCAAATTTATCTATATCTGTAAAGTTTTTATTTTTAATAGTAAAAGGCTTTATTTGTGAATCATGTAGGTTGATAAACAGCATCCGGTTTCTAATTTGTTTATTTTTACTAGCACACGCTGTAAAATTGCTTATTTAAAAATTTTATTTGTACATTATTGTTTTCTTCTACTGAACGGCAGAAAACAGGCTTTGAATTCAGTGAACTTATTTTATTTTTTTCAATTCAGTGAACTTATTTTATTTTTTTTTTCAATTCAGTGAACTTATTATTTTTTTTTTAATTCACTGAGCGTAATTTTATTTTTTTTTAATTCACTGAACGTAATTTTATTTTTTTTAATTCACTGAACGAAAGTTAAATTGAACGAATTCAGTAGTGAATTAATTCAGTAAGGAATTAATTCACTTTTTTTCGGTTCGATTTATAAAATTGAACGTGTTCACCAGTGAATTAATTCATTTGATTTAATAAAAAGAACTATTGCAATTGAATTAATTCGTAACAAAATAAATCGAACGAAAGCAAATATGAATTAATTCCATTCAATATATGGTGCTTAGTGAAATTATTCATCGAATTTTTAATTCGGAATTGAAAAATTGAATTAAGGAATTAATTCTTCAAAGCTCTGGTACTAGGAAACTATTTTTTCATTTTACAACTCTACAGTAATAAGGCCATTATTATCAATTTGCTGAATCCGAAGATCTATGATTGAAATTTTAGTTTTAAATTCATTAAAGAATCCGAGAACCGTTGGAGGACAGTTTTCCCCCAGACATATTTCGAAGGCGAATACCATGTCGTCATTTGAATTTTGCTTAAAATCAACGTTTTCATTAAACGATGCATTAAGTTCCAATGCTATATTTGTAATCGTGATTAGTTAAATTCTTATGTTGAAGAAGTTCATTTAGCAAAATTTTAACTTTAATTAAAATATGGAACTTTAATGAACATTTTAAAGTTGACGGCAGTTATTTTTTAAATCTATTTTTGAGTTGAATAAATAATATATTTTTTGTCACTATAGAATTATTTATTTAGCTTGATTTTACGACTTTTAAGGTGTAATAGCAATTAAAGCGTATCGACATTTAAAACAGGTGACATTTATAGAACTTTTAATGTATAAGCAAAGATAAGGGACCAATCTCTGTTAACGAACCTCTTGATTTGTCTGTTTTAAACGATAAAATATGTTAACATTGCAACAAATTTCTTTGGTGTACGGTACAAAAGCACGCGAGCGACTTCATAGAGCCTTAACAATACATTTTAATTGTTAACTTTTATATATTTGCATTTAGTGAAAAGAAGAATTCATATTTGGGTCATAGTCCAGGAGATTCAACGGGATCCAATTCTCTATTTCCTTACCTTATTCAATGGGAACTGTAATTGAAGTATTTTTTTAAAATATATGCACGAATAATTAAAAAATATGTAAATAATCGTAAATTAATAAAGTACGTTAACCCTCGAAGTGGCACATGGTTCTGGCCAGACATATTTCATTTTCATGCTTCAATTTAGCATACTTCTATTTTAGGTACATGGCTGTAATTTCAGGTAATCTCCCAAAATATTGTTGGCTTCCGATGTATAAATTAATAATTTAAAAAAAAGTCCTTGGAACAGGACAAAAAAGCCAAATAAAAAATCTTCACCTTAGTTTTGGTACATGGTGTCTGGCCCTATGCATTTTGTATGAACGCATAGGCAAAGCACATGGCACGAGTTGGAAATGCTTCTTTCTTTCTTCTGATTTTGTTTGTGAGTTAGTTATTCATTGAACGTTGAACAGTGAAGAAGTAATCTAGTTTTTGTGCGGTAATTTTGAACTTGTGAATAATTTTACGCAGGTAGATTTGTTGCGTTGTTAGTATATTATGGCTGATGAACTGGAATTTATTTATAATACACGCTTGCGTAGCGCGAATTTGCAACCCCAATTGTCAGAGGCATTAGTGCGTGATTTTCAAAGTCAGGTAGAAGCTGATGAAAATGATGATGTTTTTAAAAACGATGGTGACGACACTGCTGATTATGTGCCAGAAGATGATGCATCAGACATAGAAAATGATTTGGAAATTGAACCTAACGAACTTTATGATAGTGATGAAGACGTAGATGAAGAAGAAGAAAGTGGAAATGATGCTGAAGCAGCAAATGAAGTCGACTCAGGCTGTTTTTATGGTAAAGACGGTACTAAATGGAAAGAAACTGAACCCCCTGCATCTCGTTTGCGCCAGCATAATATCATGCGTTTTCAATCTGGAACAAAAACAAGGCTCACCAATCCAGTTGAGGTATTCAAGCCATTTTTCTCAACCAATATTACGTTCGTCATCATTAGTGAAACAAATCGGCATGGGCGAGAATCAATTAGAAAATGGAATGAAGAACATCCAGAGTCTACCCAAAGAAAATGGATTGATTTGACAAGCTCTGAGCTAGATGCATTCATTGGGATTTTGTTGGCTTCTGGTCTCAGCCATAATAATATGCAAGACTCCAGTATATTGTGGCGTTCTGATTCGCTGCCCATATTCCGTGCGGCTATGTCGCACAAACGATTCATTACTCTGTCCAGATATATTCGTTTCGATAATAGTCGTACGCGGGCATTCCGACAGCAAACAGATAAAGCAGCTCCCCAGCAAAATCTTTCATTACCAAATAAGTGGTTATATAATAGAAATTCATAGCTCCGCACAACTTATTTTTTGGCGTCTAAACTCATTATTTTTGTTTGGCGTGGTCGTTTTTATAAGTAGTCACGCTTACCCGCTCGCTTACGAAAAAAAGAGAAATAAGTAGTTATGAGATTTTGAATAATAAGTGGTTACACACATGCTTACAAAAAGTTTAATTATAAGTGGTTATCCGATTGCTTACTTGATTCTTAAAAATAAGGAGTTAGGCAAATACTATTAGCTTAAGGAAATATATTCAGAAAAAGTTAAGTTTTCTCTAGTGTGTAATTTTATGACTCGTCATAAAAATTTGAACATAAAACATATTTACATATAATAAATAAAAATGTATAAAAT
Organism: Leucophora obtusa; assembly: GCA_949987735.1. NCBI lineage: Eukaryota > Metazoa > Arthropoda > Insecta > Diptera > Anthomyiidae > Leucophora > Leucophora obtusa. Next base: position 173,527,332 of record OX465295.1, on the reverse strand, counting down.
TTAGCTATGTAAAAATTACTTATTTAAACTATTACGCGTAAGTCATTATTTTATATTTAAAAACATTGAATACAATAGGCTGTTATTAGGAAGTCATTATTTTATATTACAAAATAATGCAAAAGGTAATGATATATCGTTTTTGGTAATGCAGATAGTAATGAGGTGTCATTACCAAAATTTTGCTGGGTCCTATCCGGGACCTTTGGAATTTTCTCAATGAAAATCTGCAAAATTATTATGAACCTTATGAAAATATCACCATCGATGAGCAGTTGTTTCCGTATCGTGGGCGCACAAAGTTCACCCAATACATCCCATCAAAACCTGCAAGGTATGGGATCAAAGTTTGATGGGCATGCGATGCTAAGACTAAATTTCCATTGAAAAGAAAACTATACACTGGAAAGGAAGGAGACAATCGGGAGATAAATCAAGGTGAAAACGTTCTAATGTATTTCGCAAATTGTTACGCAAACAGCGGCAGAACAATTATTTCTGATAATTTTTTCACCTCACTGAACGGCGCTAAACGACTTGCTGCTATGGGACTGGCATTTGTTGGCACCATTCGAGCAAACAAAAGATGTCTTCCTAAGGAAGTTATGAAGAGCACCAGACGACCAATTCTTTCAAGTGTGTTTGGTTTTCATGAAAATCTTGTTGCACTTTGCAGCTACGTGCCCAAAAAAAATAAGGCAGTCAATTTAATTTCAACCGTGCATTACACGAAACATGTTGAAGGCGTAGCCATGAAACCGGAAGCAATTTTATTTTATAATTCAACTAAAGCCGGAGTCGATACGATGGATCAAATGCTAACTCATTACACAACAAAACGGTCTACCAGACGCTGGACATACGCGTTTTTCTGCAACATGATTGATGTGATAGCATTGGCAAGTTACATTATATGTAAGCTAAATGATGAAAATACAAGAAAAGAAAGAAGACGCATATTTTTATATAAACTTGCAAAGCAATTGGTACTGGCCAACGTTGAAAATCGCATCAATAATCCGCACATTGTGGCTCAACCAACAACTCGTATAGCATTTGAAGCGTTCTTTGGGAGACCTCTCAATATAGCAAACCTTAATGTGGCTTCACGCAGTGGTCCAGACACATTAGCTGCCAAAAAAGATTGCAGAATTTGCCTGCAGCAAGGTGACAAAATACGCCGTAAGACACGCTTTTTTTGCTGCAAATGCAACAATCCTGTTTGTCAGCAACATTCAAAAGTAGATTATTTATGTTTTTGTTGCCTTCCGCAAAATTCTGAATAAAAAAATCAATGTATTCTTCATAATAATTTTCTATTTTGTCATAAACATTTATTACTTTACCCATAATAAAGAGAAATATATATAGAACAAAAAAATTGTTGCGCTTTTCATTCCAAAGATTTTTTCAGGTCTATTTTTTCTTCCTCAGGTAGCTAATAACATAGTAAATAATATATACATGAGCTTTCATTGCGAACGGTCGTGTTTTTCGTTGTGCTCCATTAAAAGTGAAGAAAAAAGTGTCAAGTGGCAATATAAAATTCTAAAAAATACTTTAATAAACAAAATAAATATTTCCCACAAATTTTGTGGAAAAATATATAGAAAAATCTTTTTAAAATTGTTAATTTCTAAACGTTGAAAACTAAATACAAATAAAATACGGAATTTATTTTAATTATAAAGAATATCGCGTTAAAGAGGAAATTAAAAATGAGTCTATGTGATCAATGTTTTAGAGAATTACCAACAAAATTTTTTTTGTGTTATCTTTGTAAATCAAAGTACCATTACTCTCCTTGTTGTTCTTTATCCGAAAAAACATATGCCACCATGCAAGCGGATAAAAGAGCTGAGTGGAAATGTCATAAATGTAGACCACGAAGAGGCTCCACCAACAGCAACAACTCGTACCATATTGTAGTTGACAATAATACCCAACAAGTAAGTCAGCAAAAACAACAAAGAGAAGATAATGATGATCATGATAATGATCCCAAGCGATTTAAGGATTATGCTAAAACAAGAGATGCTAATAAAAGTGTAGCGATGGAGAAATCTGACGTTACAGAAATCAAAGTCGACGTCTCAGCAATGAAAACTGATATTAGCGAAATAAAGGCAACTATGCAAGAGTTAGCAATAAATATGAACCAAAACAACATCCAAATAAATACAAATTTGCAAACAGCTCTCGCAACAATAACAAATACCCTTGCTAGTTTAACTACCCAAGTCAGTGAATTGTGTGAAAAAAACAAAGAAAAGGAAAAACAAATGCAAGACATGGACAAACGAATTAACCAACTAGAGCAACAGCTCATACAAAAAAACATTGAAATTAAAAACATTACCAACGAAAACATTCTGCCAAACGAAGTAATTAAAAGAATTGCTTATTCAGTCAACGTTGACATTAATGATAGTGACATTAGTAGTGCATACTTTTTGAGAAAATCAGAAAAAGTAATCGCTGAATTTACTTCATTAAATAAAAAAAAAGAACTTTTGAGCCACATTAGTCGACATAGAATCGACTCTAAAGTTATAAACAACGATAACGACAACAACATTAATATTACCAACAACAATAATAATACCAACAACAATAATAATACCAACAACAATAATAATACCAACAACAACAAATTCATCTACATTAATGACCAGCTTACAGCTTTTAACCGCCGACTTCTTTGGCTAGCAAAAACTAAAGCCAAGGAGTCAAACTGGAAGTTTGTTTGGGTTCGTAATGGCACTATATTTGCAAAAAAAAATGAGATCTCAAATTCCATAATAATTCGCAATAATGCTGATATTGAGCTCATAACCATAACCATATAATTAAATAACCGCTTCTGTTACGAAATAGTATTCAATAAATTTCATTTAAAAAAAAAAAAAAAAATTGTTTTAATTAAAAATGAATGAAACCGAATATATAGACAATTATAATCAAATAGCTACAAAATTCTTGAGTTATCATGTAACAATCATGTACATGAATATCAGATCTTTACGCAAAAACTTTACACCTTTTTTGGTCAGCATGCAAAACATTTTAAATAAAATAAACTTTATAGCTCTGGTCGAAACGAATATAAACGACGAAGAAACTCATCTCTATAATATAAATGGTTATAATGCTCTTTTTCTAAATCGAGATGGTAAAGGAGGAGGCATAGCTCTATATATTAAAGAGAATATTTCATACTCCACTCTTTCAATAACAAAAACTTCATTTGAAACTATACAAATAGAAGTAAACACAAATAATAAAACAACAACACTTATGGTAGTATATCGCCCCCCATCAGAAAACATTGATCAATTTACAATAGAATTAGATGAAACACTTATCAAAACAAAAAACAAACAAGAAGTAATTGTTATTGGTGATATCAACATAGACATACTGAAAGAAAATATCACAACAACAAAATACATGGACATGCTAATGTCAAACGGAATGCAAAGTATGGTAAACAAGAGCACAAGAGAAGATGCAAGCAGAAACACAAGCACTTGTATTGACCACTTGTTTGTAAGAACAACTACAACAACCACACAAATATATGCAGCGATAATCAAAACCAGCATCTCTGATCATTATTCTGTTTTTTGTTCAATGTATGAAGAATACGTAAACCAGGAGGGAGAAACCACAAATGTTATGCGTGCCAAACTTAATAATTTTAAGGTGAACCGCCAAATTAAAGAAGTAAATTGGAATGAGCTAATTGATCCAAACTTAAATACAAATGTTATTTTTAATAACATTTATAACACATTTTGTAATATTTATGATAATTCTAGAAAAATATCAAAAGTAACAAAAAGAAATAATAGTAAACAGTGGATTAGTGAAGAAATGATAAAGTGCTGTGATATTCGGGATAAACTTTACAAAAAATGGATTAATAACCGAAATAATAAAAAATATGAATTAGAATATAAAAAATTTAGAAATATTTTAAATAAAAAACTAAATTTTGCAAAGAACAATTATTATAAAAATAAGTTTAAGGAAAACAAAAATAATATGCGAGTTACATGGCAAATAATAAACGAAATTGTGGGTAAAAAGAACAATAATATAGATGAAACATTAATTAAAAATTTCAAAAACGAAAGTGCTTTAAACATTTGTAATAAGTTTGCAATAAATTTCCAAGAAAACATACAAAAAATAATTCATAATTGTAACATAAAAACTATAAAATGCTCGAATACAAGAATAAGAAATTCAATATACGTTACACCGACAAATGAAATGGAAATTTATACAATACTAAAAAACTTAAACGTTAAAAAAAGCCCTGGTTTTGACAAAATAAGGCCAAAAGATATAAAATACAATGCTGATATTTTAACACCTATTATAACCAACTTCATAAACTCGAGTATATTTAACGCAAATATACCCGAATTACTCAAAACGTCACTTATACGACCTATTTATAAAAACGGTACGAAAAATGACTGTAACAACTACAGGCCTATAGCAATTTTATCAGTTGTCGAAAAAGTACTGGAAGAAATCATAGTCAGAAGGCTGACTGATTTCCTACAAAGATATAAGATCATAAATGAGAGTCAATTTGGTTTCCAAAAAGGAAAAAATATAAATATGCTCCTCGGAAACTTTTCCAGCTACATAAACAAATGCTTGAGCGAACACATTCACTGTCTAGTGTTATTTATAGACTTTAGTAAAGCGTTTGACACACTTTCACACTGTAATCTTCTCGATATATTAGAACGAAATGGAATAAGAGGTATATGTTTGGATTGGTTTAGAAACTATCTGGAGTTAAGGTCATACTGCGTGAAACTCAATGATACTCTAAGCAATAACATGCCCGCAAACTACGGTGTACCACAAGGTTCCAAACTTGGACCCATTCTCTATTTAATTTATGCAAATGACATGTTAAATATGCTTAAAAAAAGCAAAACGTTTGCATACGCTGATGATACAGCAGTTGTGGTGACCCACAAAGATGTCAAAACCGCTGTTGCAATCATGCAAGATCAACTGGATGTAGTAACAAAATGGTGCCACGATAATGGACTTGTTATAAATGCCTCAAAAACCAAAATCATGCATATAAAGGCGCCACACTTCAGATACGTTAACATCGACTTAAAATTTCATGATTTCAAATGTCTTCATAATACAAATAATAACCAATGCATCAGTAGTACGTGCAATGTAAATATAGAGTTGGTGAATACCTACAAATATCTTGGGATATATGTCGACCAGAACTTTAAATGGTTGACGCACATACAAGAACTTCGAAAAAAACTGCGGAAAACGGCATATAGTTTGTACCACCTAAGTTATTCGGCTCCTTTCGAGGTCTTAAAGCAAGCATACTTTTCTTTAACAGAATCTTATATTCGACACGGTATTACTGCTTGGGGAAGCGCAACGTATTGTGGTTCACTTCAACAAAGCCAAAATCAAATACTCAAAATCCTGTGGAAAAGCAAACTACGTAAAAATAATTACAGCAACTTACACAACAACCTCACTGGTAACATCAACCATAACAATCTGATTAATATTAACATCAACCACAACGATATTGTTACCATCAACAACAACAATCGAATAAACAACAACACTTCTTCAACAAACAACAATGTCATCCACAACAACAATTATACATTCAACAATACCAACATGGTCAATGAGAACAACGTTAACGCCAATAACATCAACAACAACAATCTGACTAATATCAACAATACTAACGTTATAAACAACAATCTCGTACACGGAATTAATAATAACAATCTCACCAACGTCAACAATACCAACTTTAGAAGCAACAATCACGTCCACAGCAATGGCTCAACAAACAACAATGTTATCCGCAACAACAACAGTTATACGACTAACAACGCCGACGTCGCCAATGACAACAACGCTAACGCAAATACCAATAACAGCAACAATCTCACCAACCGTACCAACAACATTTTCATCCAAAACAACAGCAACAACATTCGTATCAACAACCATACCCCTCACAACATTGCAAGCGAGTTAAACGTTATGAATGTTCATAGTATTTATTGTTCGACTCTAATAAATGAATTCTATAACGACTCTCGCTTTCTGCAACCAATAGATCACCAACACAACACAAGACGACGAGCACAAGGCCGCTTCACAGTTAAGCGCTATAAGAATAATTATGGAAAAAATACACTTGAAGTTACACTACCAACAATTCTCAATGATTTGCCCGTAAACTTATTTAATATTAATAATAAGTTTAAAAGAAAAACATTAATACGAAAATATTTAATAGATTCGCAATGAATTCAAAATTAAGAGAAATTGTTAATTAACCCACCTTAGAAAAACGCAAAATATATGACATAAATAGTTTTAATTTCCGCAGATAAGCCTAAAGGCTTCGCGGGAATAGATTTACGAATAAATGTCAATAAAATTGTGAAATAAATAAATAAAGAGGAAAGTTAAAAAAAAAAAAAAAAAAAAAAAAAAGAAATAGAAACACAAAATATAACAAATATTTTCCTATCTTAGTAAAAAATTTAACGGCAAACAACCCTTATCTCCATACAAATGCATGTAAATGTATAGGGGTCTGGCCAGACACCATGTGCCAGAACTAAGGGCTCAAAATATGTGCCACTTCAAAGGTTAATAAAATTAACTACACAGAACCAAATTTGTTCATAAATTGTATGAACTGTTTTCCTTAGTTTCAGTTTATTATATGTATGAATAAATTCCTTTCAGTTATGAATATTTTCATTTGTTTTTAAATTTAAAAACAACAACAAGAAAAAAATAATTCATACATGTAATGAATATTTTTATTATGTGTATGAATTTAACATTATAATTTTTTCCCAAAACTTTTTTATACAATGTATTAACTTTTTCATACATATAATGAAAAAAGTCATGACGGATTTTTTTAAAAAATCGAATTATTTCTGCTGTAAATTAAATAAACGGCTGATTTTTTAATAAAAGCGATTATTTGGGTCCATATGCGATGTATTTTTATTAGGGTTTGGGGTTCGGGAATTCCAGGGAAAAGTTTGCCGGGAATTCCCGGGAAAATCATATATTTTTCCCGGGAAAACGGGAAATTTTCAAAATATTAAATTTTTTAAATTGTTTTTGTTTCGAATAGGATTTTTTAACTTTAGTCATAAAAAACATTTTAAATACCAAAACAAAAATTTCATTGTTAAAATCTTTTAAAAGGGAATACATTTATTTGACACACAAATAAAATCTTTGCCAAATAATTAGGAACATTTCAACTAATAAAGATTTTTCGCATAACTTATTCAAAATTTAAGTAGCAAAGCCTAAAAACTTGGTAAAATGTTTAAAAGAAATATGAAAAAAAAGCTTTGTTTTTTACAAATAATCGCCCTTACTATCTAAATTTTTCAAATGTATAATTTAGGTAAAGTCGACTTTAGTTAACCCTCTAACCGGCAAGCCCGCCTCCAGGCGGGGTATATTAAATTGACCAGCAATGCGCCAAAGGAGTATTTTATAATAAGAAATTATGCTTTTTCAACAGAAAACAAAATTTATTAAATTTTTTGTGAAGAATTTTTTTGTATACAATGCACGGTTTGGAAGTGAGAAAGTGTCAAAGATAAAATTTCGTAAAATTTCAAAAAAAAAACAACCAAGATTTTCAAAAATCTTAAAAACATATTTAAATTGACTAAAACAATTGACAGTGATCATGAAGTAAGATTGGAGCTTAAGCTATTCAAAAAGTTCCTTACTTTGGTCCAAGGACGCACAGGATTCCATAAGGATACCTTTAAAGGACATCGCCTTAACTTCAAAACGAATGGACGGATTTTTCTGAAATTTGGTAAAACGATAATATTTGGTATAAGTAACAAAGTTTATAAGTTTGAATAATATAAATTGAAGTTTTGATGCGTTTTCGCTCAATTTCGCGTTTTTCGAAAAACGGAAATCGCTACATCCTCTTAAGTAACAGCACAAAAAATGTAAATTTTTTATTGCAATTACATCTTGGTAAGAGAAGTAATTTGTGCCTAAACCTAGTAATTTTTATGCGCTTCTTTTCGAGATTCACCCTTAAACTATCTTGGCCCATATCGCTATAGGCAACAAAAAAAATTTTGTAGAAGAACTTATTGTTTATTTTTCGTGAGGAACACATGGTATAAATTTCATTGCAAAAAAGCTTAGGCCGGTTAGAGGGTTAAAATATTCGGTGGCAGTATACCTTGACTTGGTTTATTTTTGGAGCATTCTGATTGATTAATTTATTTTCAACCAATCACAATATTTGAAAATATAAATATTTTGCATACACAAAATGAACAAAACCGTTTGATTAAAAATAAAGTCGACTTTAAATTTAAAATACTCCTTTATATTAAGGGTCAATAATTTTATAAGTAACGTTTTCATTAATAAATGTGAAAAGAAAAGACTAATGGTTAACGGTGATATCTAAATTTGGTTATCCGACATCTAAATTTGGTTCACAAAAAAAAAAAAAAATTGATGGTCATGCAACTTCTCTTGAAGAAAACAACAACAAGCTAAAATTAGCAAAGTACCCGAAGAAAAAAGTGTAAGACATGTAAAACATTTCCTAAAATGGTATCCAAATTAGCCACAGTCAATCCGCACCATAACTAGATCTTCGTTTATTCGAGAAAGTTTTTATAATAAAAACCTGGCATTGCAAAAAAAGAAACCGATGTAAAGAACATTATATTAAATTACTACAATCATGTAAAAGATATCATTATAAAAGAAATATTGAGCAATATTTCTCACAATAGGAGATTTACTATAATCTTAGATGAATGGACAAGAATATCACAAAAGAGATATTTGAACATAAGTATAAACGTAAATAATTCATTTTATAACCTGGGGTTGGTTTGTATATCAGGAAGATGTAATGCTGATGAAATAAGAAGAATTGTAGAAATAAGACTAGAAGAGTTTTAATTGTCTTTGGAAAATAACATTTTGGCCACCATATCTAATGGGCCAAGTGTGATGAAACGGTTTGTTTCCGACAGTCCAGTAGTAGGTGCTTTCTGCTGGAATCATGCAATTCATTTGGCAGTGCTGCGATTAATTTATGTGAAATCAAGTGTTCAACATTCTGATATTTTTTACTTTGAATTCTCACTACACAGACTGCATTTGTACTGAAATAGTGTTTTTTTTTAACAAAAATTATTTATATAGGTGGTTTTCATTAACAATTTTGTTCAAAAACATTTTCCGGGATTCCCGGGAATCCCGGGAATCAAATTTTTTCATTCCCGTTTCCCGGGAAATAAAAAAGTCCGGGAAATCCCAAACCCTAATTTTTATGCTTATTTATTTAAAAATTATCACAAAAATTTAAAATAAGAACATTATATACTCGCAAATAAAAAAAAAAGTTTTAATAGATGAACAATTTGCTAGCGTATCTTGAACAATTTCAGGAAGCCCCAAGTATCATGATGATTTAAGAACAATCTGCAGACTAAATTGAATTTACCGCTTAAGAATTCACATAATCAAAAATTATGTTTCTTCTACGAAATGGGCCATTCTTTATTTCAACTAGAAATGGTTACTAAAGAATAAAAAACTGTTGTTTAATAAATAATGTAATATAAATCAAAATTGCACATACCTCCTCGCCATCCATGTAAACTTTTTAAATTTAGTTTCCAAAACAAAAGAAAATTTTTGACAATTGTTTTCTATTTGAAACTAATGTGTTTTTAAAATATTTTTGAATATGAAAAATTTAGAACAAATTCATACATTGTATAAATTTATTCATACATATTATGAATTCGAATCAATGAAAGCTATTCATACTATTTATGAACAAATTTGATTCTGTGCACAGAAAAAAATAATTCATACATGTAATAAATGTTTTCATAAACTGTATGAATTTAACATGACTTTTTTTCCCCAAAACTTTTTACTACATATTATGAAAATATTCATTATGTGTTTTTTGGATTTTTTAAATTTTTTCTTCAATAGATAAACAGTTAAGCAACATTTTGCACAAATTAAGACAGTTTTTAACACAATCTTTATTTTTTATGAAAAAATTATGTACTTTTATTAAAATATATAAAACAAGGAAATGCACTATTTAAAAACTTAAAATGGACTATTTAAATTTATACTTAACAAGTAGAACTAATTTTATTAAAATCCATGGGATTTTGCTTTCTCTCACTGAACTATAGAAACTTCTAAAAGGGGAGGTTCCGCTTTGTACTCCTCAGAAATGAACTGCACAGAAAAAAAAAGTTCATACTGGGAAGGATTTTGTTCATAATATGTATGATTCTAACATGATTTTTTTTTCCCAAAACTTTTTCATACGGAGTATGAATTGGTTCATACATATTATGAACTATTTAATAATATGTAGGAACAAAGTTTATTAATTGTATGAACTATACATACATAGAATGAACAAAATTATCGTTTTTTCGCTTAGATACTGTTTTTTAAATTTATATTTATTAAATTAAAATATAAAACCCGAATCGGTTTACAATCCATATACCACTTATTTGCAATTTAATTCAAAAGAAAGGCAATAGTTGAAAACATAACAGTATTTTCTAATCAGGAGTAAACGTGAATTGCTCAATTCTTATGGTAAACTTGATCCCAAATGACTTATATGTATATGCAGCAATGGTTTTAAAATAATATAGCGGACAAACAAACATACCCATAGCAAAGCCTGGAAAACTAAAGGAAATACAAATACAATTAAATAAGCGATTCACATTTCTGTATTTATTTATAAATACCTTTATCCTTTACTCTTCCTATTTTTATCAATATCTTCTTCCTTCATTTGGCACAAAATTAGCAACAAAGGCCAACTTCCAAACGGAAGATATGATAAATTTTAACAATGTCTTTTTACAATTTTCTTTTACTTTTCGGTAAAAACAAACGAACTTTTTCATATGGATGCAAAATAGAGGGTTCTTTGCCAGATTTCTGGAGTTTCTTAATCCGATTCAATAATTCTTAACACATTTCAGTAATTTAATTTTTTTCCAATTTTGAAAATTAAATAAAATTTATATCAAAATGACTAGATTTTGTATTATTTTTGAAAATCAAACAAAATTCATAAATTTTATGAATTTGTTCATACAGTCTATGAACTAAAATCAATGAAAGCAGTTCATATTATTTATGAACAAATTTGGTTCTGTGTGGGGAAATGACTTAAAATTTCGATCTAAAAAGATATTAAAAAACATATTGGTGTATAAAAATTTGCAGATTAATGCAATTATATTTCACATACCTTCAAATCTTCTAATTTTCCTAAATAATGGTCAAGTTGATAAAATATTTTCTTTTTTTTTCACACAAAAACAAATTAAAATTTTTATTGACCATTTATTTCTTCTTGAAAATGACTTGATCGTTTTGAAATTAGAATATTTAGGAAACATTCATAAATTGTATGAATATGTTCATACATATTATGAATCATAATTAAGGAAAGCAATTCATAATATTTATGAACAAAATTTGTTCTGTGAAGTTAGTTTGAAATAAAAAATTCCCGTATTGTCAAAATATTTTGTTTTATTTTTAATTACCAAATAATTTCGAAGGCTTTAAATTGACAACATTTTTGCAAGAAATATGAAATGGTATGTACTTGGAAAATTGTGTGATGGTTAATTTTATATACAGCAACATTCTTTACCTTCCGTCTATTCAGATTTCATCATATTTTAAATTGGATGCTGTCTGTTTTAACCACACAGAACCAAATTTGTTCATAAATAGTATGAATAGCTTTCATTGATTCGAATTCATAATATGTATGAATAAATTTATACAATGTATGAATTTGTTCTAAATTTTTCATATTCAAAAATATTTTAAAAACACATTAGTTTCAAATAGAAAACAATTGTCAAAAATTTTCTTTTGTTTTGGAAACTAAATTTATTAAATAATTGCTAAAAAGTTTACATGAATGGCGAGAAGGTATGTGCAATTTTGATTTATATTACATTATTTATTAAACAACAGTTTTTTATTCTTTAGTAACCATTTCTAGTTGAAATAAAGAATGGCCCATTTCGTAGAAGAAACATAATTTTTGATAATGTGAATTCTTAAGCGGTAAATTCAATTTAGTCTGCAGATTGTTCTTAAATCATCATGATACTTGGGGCTTCCTGAAATTTTTCAAGATACGCTAGCAAATTGTTCATCTATTAAAACTTTTTTTTTTATTTGCGAGTATATAATGTTCTTATTTTAAATTTTTGTGATAAATTTTAAATAAATAAGCATAAAAATACATCGCATATGGACCCAAATAATCGCTTTTATTAAAAAATCAGCCATTTATTTAATTTACAGCAGAAATAATTCGATTATTTAAAAAAAAAACCCTCATTACTTTTTTCATTATATGTATGAAAAAGTTCATACATTGTATAAAAAAGTTTTGGGAAAAAATTATAATGTTAAATTCATACATATAATAAAAATATTCATTACATGTATGAATTATTTTTTTCTGTGCACATATTTCTGCAGCCAAGGACAATTTAATTTTAAAGGACAGTATAATTAAGTGGTTATTTTTATTTCACCATAATCGGTGGCTGAGGAGTGGAGTCGAAGATTTGTCGAGTATGTTCCTCCAAAAAAAGTTTTCATACAATTTGCTTTCTCCTAAAATCAATGGAATTCCTAGTGCGTAGCGATCAGTGAAATACGTCGTTAATTTTAATTAAACGTAGTTTTCATTTTTGTAAATATACATACAGTTATATAAATATTAAGGGATTTACTAAATAAAAATGCGCTAAAAATACTATATTTATTTACAAACCGTGAATTTATTCAGTTTTGATGATTGATTCATCATACAAAAGGAAAATTCATTAAAAAAAAAAAGACTCATGAATTTGTTCATAATATGTAGGAACAAATTCATACATTGAATTAAAAAGCTTTGGGAAAAAAATTGTATGTTCGATTCATACAGTTTATGAAAAAATGTCTTCTATTTATGAACTTTTTTTTCTGTGTATTTTGTTGTTATTTAGAGATAAAAAATGGAATCTCTAATAAATTTGTAATTTACAAACAAATGTATTTACAAAGAAAAAAACAACATTATATATACATATTTGAAAATTGTTTTAAAGCACATACATTCGAAACAGAAAAAGAGCACTTATCGCTCCATTGTAACCAATTAAAAAGTTGTTTGTTTTGAATGACTTACACATATTTTTGCTGGATAAGTTTCTACTGCATCGATTACTAACGCTATTGAGAATGGTTAAAATCGGTCCATGTTTTGACTTAGTAATCATGAAGAGGCCCTATCTGATATTGAATGTATTGGTATTTAATGGTATAACCCAATCAAATCAATTTTATTTGATTTCTTTCACAGGACCTATTTAATTTTATTCATTAGTGAGGTACTTATCATTCCGGGCAAAGACCAAGGCTCAAATTTGGCTTAGTTATTTTATTTATTTTCGTGGTTTTTTAAAAAAAATTAAAAACCCGAAAAAATCAAGATAATCGTTTTGGGTATATTGTAGCTAATAAATTAGTTATAAGCGATAGATATTCGCCATTTAACATTTGAAGAAATAGGCGAGTTCGATTTGGTTGTAGATTTCAATCTGTTTTATTCAAGTGAAAGTTACAGGTTTATATAGTAAAATTAAAGTAAAATTATTGTCTACTTAGCATAATATAATAATTAGGTCAATATAATAACATAACATAAAATACCATACAATACAATAGAATGATTCACTATTAGTTAAGTTCAATGTCTGTATATCAGTTAGAACAAGGAAACATGATCACCGCTTAATGGTTTGTACATTCATTCAAAACAATGTTATATGAGATTATGCCATTTATGAATATGACGGTATATGCGACTATCATATCCGCTACACCTCCATTTTCTGGAAGAATGTTCATACGCTATTAAGCATATGAATATTCTTTACTCATTGTTACCTTGGTCTAAATTCAATGACAGATTGAAAATATTATTATTCTCTTCTCTTTTTTTTTTTTTTAATATATTGGTTATTATTATTATTTTCTATATATTGGTACACCAAACTTATCGTTGTTTAATGATTTATGTTTTTAACTCATCTTTTGTAGTATTATGTTAAGAAATAATGATTTTGTGAAAAGAAAAAAAAAAATTACTTGTTTCAATTAAAAAGTTTAATTCTATTCCTGTGAACCTTCTGCTTCTTATTTCCCTTAGTTTCTATTAATATGTTATCGTTATCACCTATTTCTATAATCTTATATGGGCCCTCATATCTATTGTCTAACTTATGTCCTACCTCATTCCTTAATAAAACCAAATCTCCTAAATTTAAATCTAACTGTTCTGTATTTATATCATAAAATTATTTCTGCTTAACCTTAGCCTTATCTTGTAGTAATCTTGCTCTCTTGTATGCAATTTCTAACCTATACTTCACTTCTTTACTATAATCATCTATATTATAAATAGGATCTATTCTATCTAGACTATTAAAATAATGAAAACCATGAGGTATTCTTCCAAAAATTAGTTCGTATGGACAGTAATCGTGAACTGCCGATGGGGTGGTGTTAAAACAATATGTAAAGTATCTAAGCCATTCGTCCCAATCGTCTCGTTCAATCGATATATATGAACGTATATATTCGTTGAAAGTTCGGTGACTGCGTTCCACAGTACCTAGAGTCTGATGGTGATATGCAGTAGAGGTAATATTCTTGATTTTCATATATTCACATAAATCCGTTATTATCGAGTTCCTATACTCTGTTCCCGCATCTGATATGAACGTCTTCATTGGACCGTAACATAGTATAAAATACTCAAATATAGCCTTTGCAACTGTGCTTGCACTCTTGTTCGATATTGGTATGGCCACTAAATATTTAGTTAGGTCACATATTAATGTGACAATATACTCATTACCATTTTCCGTCTTTGGTAATGGACCAATGGTATCCACTAATACGATGTCGAATGCAGTTGCTGGGGTTTGTGTCAGTATCATTGGTGTCTTAGTATGTGTTGTTATCTTAGCTTTTTGACATTTTTGGCATGTTTTAATATATTTTTTCACGTGTGAAGGCATACCTCTCCACTTGTAATGTCTTCTAATTTTCGCTAATGTTCTTGATATCCCGCAGTGGCCGCCTTCCGCTGGATTATCATGATATGTAGTTAATATCTCTTTTATTTTATTATTATCTTTAGCATCAATTATGGTCACCTTTGGCAGTAGCGCTACTGTTAATTTTTTCAAATAATCATTGCCCATTCTTTTGAATTCATTTATAGATACAAATTTAAAAATTTCTTCATCGGGTGCCATTTTCAATTTTTCAAGATTCAGCATACCGGCTTCTTTTTCAAGCCTTAGGAAAAATCCTCCTAGGTCCAATTTCCCATTAGTACACAGATCTTCAACATTTATTCGCTTCAATATTAATTTTCCATGCTTCAATAAGCATCTTCCTGGAGTTAATATTAACTTTACTAGTTTTTTAACGTCATCATATTGTATGACCTCACATATATTGGGCTTTTCCTTTATATTTTCATGATGCTTTTGTTTAGTTACTTTTTCGTTCTTTCTGGTGTCGGACCTTGTGGTCACTTTATTTATTACTAATACATTTTTGTGTAATTCTTTAAATTCTTCAATGCTTATTCTTGATAAAGCATCAGCAACGTAATTTTCTTTACCCTTGAGATACTCAACTGTAAAATCATACTCTTCCAAGTCCAAGCGCATTCTTGTTAATTTTGAACTTGGATTTTTCATCGAGAATAGGTATGACAAAGGTCTATGATCGGTCTTTACAAGAAAACGTGTTCCGTAGACATATGGTCTGAAATGTAATATGGCCCAATGGATAGCTGTGAGCTCTTGCTCGATTGTTGATTTGTTGCTATCTCCTTGTGTGAATGTTTTCGAGGCATATGCTATAGGTAGATGTTTGCCATTGTATTCCTGACTTAATACCGCTCCGCAAGCGTGCTTACTGGCGTCAGTTGTTATACAAAATTCCTTATCAAAGTTTGGATATTGTAGGAGGGTTGGTAGCATTAATGCTTCCTTTAAGTAAAGAAATGCGTTATTACATTCTTCTGTCCACTCGAATGGTACATTTTTCTTGCACAGACGCGTAATGTGACGTGAGTGAAGGGAGAAGTTTTTAATAAACCTTCGATAGTAATTAAAAAACGCAATAAATCGTCTTGCACTATTTGCGTCAGTTGGAACTGGATATTTCCTAATTGCTTCGTATTTTCCATCATCCGGCAGAATGCCCTTATCTGTACATTTATGCCCAAGAAAAGTTACTTCATGTCTAAAGAATGAACATTTTTCAGGATGCAACTTCAGATTATATTTTCTGCATAGATCAAAAACGCTTTTCAAGTTATTTATCATTTGTCTCTCGGATCGACCTATTACCACTAGATCGTCCATATACAAAAATGCTTGTGAGGGGTTTAACCCTGAAAATGCTATTGTCATCATCCGCTGAAAAGAGTTTGGAGCAATTTTCAATCCGTAGGGGAGCCGTTTAAACCGATATGAGCCGTTGCTTGTAGAAAAGGATGTAATGACTCTTGACTTCTCGTCGAGCTCAATTTGGTGGAAACCTGACATTAAATCTAGGCACGAAAAGTATTTTGCTCTTCCTAATTGATCTAAAATATCTTCGATTCTTGGTAGTGGAAATTTATCAGCGACTAGTTTTTTGTTTACTTGACGATAGTCTACTACCAAACGCCATCTCTTCTTATCTGAATTAGGTAGTGATTTCTTTGCTACTAGGAGTAGTGGGCTATTGTACACTGATGTGGAAGGTTCAACGATGCCGTCTTCTACTAAATTTTTAACCTGTGTATCAACTTCGATCTTGTGTGTATGGGGTATCCTGTAGTTTTTAATATAAACGGGTTCCTTGTCTTTGAGTTTAAGTTTTTGTGTATAGAAATTGTTCGGAGTGATGGATTCCGTATCTAATCCGAAAATATCAATGTAGTCTGTACATAATTTTTCCATTTGTTCTTTAAATGGTTCAGGAAAGCTTTTTGACAATTTGTGCATAATTTCAACTTTTCTGGATACACTACACTTCTGTGTAGATGATGTTGTATAATTGTTGAGATTTTCCGATACGACATCAATACATTTAAGTGATACTGTTACTGTATTAGTGTTAATAACCCTGATGAAAGCTCTTTTACTGTTTACTATTGTATTACCTATTATTACTCCTGGTTGTGGTTCTTGATTAACAACAAGTACTTCTTCATAAGGTGTGTTTATCTTTATTTGTCTAATAACTTCAGAACGTGCTGGTAACAAGATAGTATCATCCGAACTGTAGTGTAAGATTGGGATGTGAATTCCGTCCCGAACATTTCCGGGTCTTAATATAAATCAATCTTGCGTTTCACCGAAATCCAAGATACAGTTGTAGTGTTTGATGAAATCTATACCGAGTATTCCGTCGCATGGAATAGGAAAATTTTCGGGTACTATGTGAAACTCATGAGGAACAAAGTAATTTTAATACGAAGTTCCAAATGTGTGGTACCCAGTGTCTGTATCGTTCCCTCACCTATTCCACTAATTGTTGTTATATTATATTCATTTACCCACTCATATTTAATGCCGTTCTGTTTTCAATAAAGTTAATAGGTTGTTAGTTTCACCATCATAGACTTTTACAAAAATGCTTAAATTCAGATTTAAATTTAAAATACGGTTGAATCGTCTTTTGTCATACTTTGTATTCTCAAGGGTGTGAATTAGTTTTCCGTTTCATGTTCTTGTTGAGTTATAGCTCGTACATTACTCGTATGGTAGTGATTATTATTATTATAACCACGGTTGTTATTATTAAAATTTCGGTGGCCTCTGCCCCGATTAGCATTGTAGTTCCGATTACTAGTGTTATTGCCGTTACTATTTTGATTATTATTACGCCAACGGTTATTGTTATGACCACGTCCTCTAAAAGAACGTCCTCTCCGATTTCTGAAGTACATTACTGAAGAATCTTTCATTTCCGTGCAAGTATCTACATATTTCATAATAAGCTCGTCCATTGTCTGGAACTGTCCCGCACGCATGATAATTTTGACTTGCTCATTTTGAGTGTTTTTTGCCATAGATTTTACAGCAACTTGGGTTGCATATTTGCCAGGTGTTTCAAGTGTTAAACCGTCTGATATGTATGCGCTTTCCAATGCTTTTGTAAGCTCTTCTATTTCCTTGACGTAAGCCGTTGTGTTTTTATTTTGTTGTTTTATATTCATCAGTTTTGCCGAGAGAACACCAAATGTTTCTCCCTTCACAGTGCTTCTTAACTGACTTATAATCTGTTGTATAGTTGTTTCTGAAGAAATTAAATTCCTGGCTGTACCTTTTAGTTTGGTTTTTATTACATTTACCGCTAATGTTTCATGGGTTTCTTTATAGTTTCCAAAATGCTCAAGGCGTCTATGAAACTTTGTAAGTTTTCGTGTTTCCCGTCAAAATCAGGTAAGATCCTGGTGACGGTCTGCAAAAACTCTATTCTAGTTTGCAGCATATCTGCGCTGTTCTCGTTTTCTACAGATTCCAATTCTTTATTAATTTCAGTATCGTCTTCGGAGAAATCTTCGCTCTCTGAACTGCATTCGTATTTTGCGCCCTCTGTGGGTGAGTGTGGAATTTTTATATGCAAGCTATGTTTTGCGGAAACTTTCAGAATTCTATCCCTACAATTATTGTAGATAGCAATTGCCTCCCTATGGTGATCTGATTTTAACTTATTCTCATACCCAATTAAAAATGTTCGTAATAATTCAAAATTATCTAATAAGATTTTCTTATGTTTCTCTATAGTTTCACTTCTAATTCCTCTATTCTTATTCAAACACTTATATGATTTTCTAATCTGCCCTTCATATGACTTCAATTTATTCAAAACTTCGGACCAAGTGTCCATTATATTCTCTCTACTTCGTTAAATTGACCAATATATCTCTTTTTTATTCTTTTATTATGCATTTTATATAATTTCAAAACTAATTCTATCCCTAATATAACTGTGATAATAACCAAGTAAATTTTTATTTGTTCCCAACTATTATCTCTTTGTTCAACAATTACTTTGTTTACAACATTAGCCTTAGGGTTTGTTAGCTTTGCCTCTTGATTACCCATTTCAATTTTAATTTATGAGTTTTAATGCAAAATGATTTTTAAGAGCGAAAATATATAAAAGTTGATTTGAATTTACGTTTCTAATTCAACAAAAAAAATTAGTAAAGACTGGTGCATCAATTAAAAGAAAAATTTGAGTAATTTTTTTTTAGTTCTTAAATAATTTTTAATAATTTTCACTTATTCAATATAAAATAATTTTTATTTTTCTTTGATAATTTTCATTTTAATAATTTCCATTTAAAAATAGTTTTTTATTTTTAATTTTTACTTGTAGTAATTTTCATTAACTTAAAATAATTGGTACTTGTATTTACTATTCATTTATTTAATACTAGCGGGCGCAGCCCGCTACGTTGTTAGCGTGCCTTAAAGGTTAAGGGGGGGGGAGGGCTACGCCGCAATTTTTATTAAATTCGTTTTTTTATTTAAAGCCTTCACCCAGCCACCACAAATAAATAATTCTGCACAACAATGGGTTTAAAATAAATAAATATTTGATTACTTTTGCTCATGAGAGTGGATTGTTAGTAATGAATCCATAATAATTTGCAATATACGTGTGTATGTCAAGATAATTTGGTAAAGTGCGAACTTAGGTAGATAGACCCGTAAGTAGTTTTGTTCATTTGTGTTTTGAATGAAAATAAATAACGTAAAGCAGGGTTGAAAAGCATTTTATAATATTAAAAATAGCGGGCAAAGCTACAGTGTTAGCGTGTCTTAAAGTTTTTTTTTTAATTCCAGTTTATGTAAAGGTAGACCTGGCAATTCAAGTAAATTCACAAATTCAGTTGGAAAATTTACTGCGTCGGTTTCTTCCACCGGTGCTTCGTTACATGAAGTTTAAATATCGGAATATATAAGTTCCATTCCTTTTCTAAGGTTTTTTCTCTTTCAGAAAATTTGTTTAACTTTTTGGAGAGTATGTTTCAATGCTACATAAGTTTCATATTCCGTTGATAGTGTTTGAACAGGTAATTCCCTCTTCCAATTCATTTGCAATGTCTATAATTTCAATTCCACTCGTTCAACGTTTATATCCATTTCATTCCACTTGTGTAGTGTTTCAATCCCACTCGTTTCCTATTTAGTTTCTTAATTTTAGTGTTTCATATACACTTGTTCTTTAAGTTTTAGGTTTCTAGCTAAAGATGCAGACGTTAAGGGGGGGGGGCAATTTTCCCCTTTTGAACCACCATTTTTACCACGTTCCTGTCCAAAGTCCTAGAAATGCCTTGTCGATAAGTTAGCCCATACTCCAAGGAAAACATATTATATATTACAGGTTTCTAGCCGAAGGGTTCGGTTAGGCCATCAAGGGGGAGAATTATTCCGTTTTTACCCCTCCCGGTAGGAATTTCCAAAAATTCCGTCTTAGAGGACGTCTGCGTTGGAGGAGGAACCTACTACATACATAATTTTAGGTCTCTATATCCAGCAGTTTGGCCAGGCCGTCAAGGGGGAAGTTTTTTCCCTTTTTACCTCTCTCGGTAAGAATTTACAAAAATACCATCTTAGGGGACGTCAACGTTGGAGAAGGAACCCAAATACCGAATTTAAGATCCCTTGTTCCAGCAGTTTGGCCAGGCCGTTAAGGGGGAGACTTTTCCTGTTTTTGACCCTACCTGTAGAAATTTCCAAAAATCTCATCTTAGCGGATGTCTACAATAGAGGAGGAACTTTAATACCAAATTTCAACTTCCTACCTCCAGCGGTTTGGGCAGGCCTTTAAGCGGCACTTTTCGCTTCATTAATCCCCATTTTTGCAATGTCCCTGTCCAAAAAGCACCTTCTCGGTAAGTGAGCACATACTCCAAGTAACATATGTTTTACATTTCAGGTTTCTAGCCAACTTTTACTATTTGTGCCCCTCTCGGTAGGAATTTCCGAAAATCCATCGACAGGGAATTCCAGCTTCCTAGTTCCAGCAGTTTGAGCAGGCTGAGAGGAACTTAAGTACCGAATTTCGGCTTCCTAGTTCCAGCAGTTTGGACAGGTCGTTAAGGGGCAACTTTCCCTTTTTGAGCCCCCATTTTATAACGACCCTGTCCAAAATTCAAAAAAGTATCTTTCTAATAAGTTAGCCCTCACTCCAGGGACCCACATTTTAAGCTTCAGGTTTCTAGCCGAAGGGGTTTTTACCGGCCCCCAAGGTGAGGCTTTTCTTCTTTTTGCCCCTCCCTTTAGGAATTTACAAAAATTCCATCTTCGCGGCTATCTGCGATGGATGAGGAACATTCATACCAAATTTCAACTGCATTGCCTAAGCGGTTTGGGCAGGCCGTTAGTGGGGACATTTTTCCCTTTCAACCACCATTTTTACTATGTTCCTGTTCCAAAATAGAAAAATTACGTTGCCGGTGAGTTAGTCCTACTCCAAGGAATACATATTTAAAATTTTAGGTTGGCCAAAAGGGATTGGGCAAGCCGTGAGTAGGAGACTTTTACCTTATTTCCCCTCCCGATAGGAATTTCAAAAATTCCATCTAAGCGGACGCCTACACAGAAGGAGGAACTCACATACCGAGTTTCCTTTTGGGATATCCTGTAGGGAATTCCAAAAATACAAACTTAGTCGATGTCTACTACAGTGGAGGAACCTTTATACCAAATTTCAACTTCTTACCTCCAGTGGTTTGGGCAGGCACTTTTCCAATTTGTGAGACTGTTTATGGGGAGACTTTTCCCCTTTTTGCCCGTTCCGGTTGGAATTTCCAAAAATCCCGTCTTAGCGCACGTCTATGCCGAATATCAAGAAACCTTGTTTTAGTGGAGATATCCGTGGGGGGAGGAAAAAAAGTAGTTTTTTTGAAATTATATACTATTTTAAATGGTACTTTTTGGAAAAACGAAATTTTTTGGAAAAAGATACTTTGTTTTTACAAAGTACTTTATTTGTACTTTTTTTGGAAAAGGTATTTTTTTTTAAAAAGGTGTTTTTTTTTTGGAAAAATGTATGTTTTTTGGAAAAAGGTACTTTTTTGGAAAAGGTACTTCTTTTGGTACTTTTTTTTTGGGGAAAAGGTATTTTTTTTAGAAAAGGTACTTTTTTTTGAAAAAGGTATTTTTTTTAAAAAATTTATGTTTTTTGAAAAAATGTATGTTTTTTGGGAAAAGGAACATTTTTTTAGAAAAAGGTACTTTTTTTAAGAAAAGGTACTTTTTTTAAAAAAGGTACTTTTTTTGAAAAAGTTATTTTTTTGGAAAATGTATGCTTTTTGGGAAACGGTACTTTTTTTTAAAAAGGTACATTTTTCTAGAAAAAGGTACATTTTTTGAAAAAAGGTACTTTTTTTAAAAAGGGTACTTTTTTTGGAAAAAGGTACATTTTTTGGAAAAAGGAATTTTTTTTGGAAAAAGGTACTTTTTTTGGAAAAAGATACTTTTTTTGGAAAAAGGTACTTTTTTTGGAAAAAGGTACTTTTTTTGGAAAAAGGTACTTTTTTCAGAAAAAGGTACTTTTTTTGGAAAAAGGTACTTTTTTTGGAAAAAGGTACTTTTTTTGAAAAAAGGTACTTTTTTTGAAAAAAGGTACTTTTTTTTGGAAAAAGGTACTTTTTTTTTTGGAAAAGGGTACTTTTTTTGGAAAAAGGTACTTTTTTTGGAAAAAGGTACTTTTTTTGGAAAAAGGTACTTTTTTTGGAAAAAGATACTTTTTTTGGAAAAAGGTACTTTTTTTGGAAAAAGGTACTTTTTTTGGAATAAGGTACTTTTTTTGGAAAAAGGTACTTTTTTTTTGGAAAAAGGTACTTTTTTCGGAAAAAGGTACTTTTTTTGGAAAAAGGTACTTTTTTTGGAAAAGGTACTTTTTTTGGAAAAAGGTACTTTTTTTGGAAAAAGGTACTTTTTTTGGAAAAAGGTACTTTTTTTTGGAAAAAGGTACTTTTTTTGGAAAAAGGTACTTTTTTTGGAAAAAGGTACTTTTTTTTGGAAAAAGGTACTTTTTTTGGAAAAAGGAATTTTTTTTTGGAAAAAGGTACTTTTTTGGAAAAAGGTACTTTTTTGGAAAGAGGTACTTTTTTTGGAATAAGGTACTTTTTTTGGAAAAAGGTACTTTTTTTGGAAAAAGGTACTTTTTTTGGAAAAAGGTACTTTTTTTGGAAAAAGGTACTTTTTTTGGAAAAAGGAATTTTTTTTGGAAAAAGGTACTTTTTTTGGAAAAAGGTACTTTTTTTGGAAAGAGGTACTTTTTTTGGAATAAGGTACTTTTTTTGGAAAAAGGTACTTTTTTTTTGGAAAAAGGTACTTTTTTTCGGAAAAAGGTACTTTTTTTGGAAAAAGGTACTTTTTTTGGAAAAAGGTACTTTTTTTGGAAAAAGGTACTTTTTTTGGAAAAAGGTACTTTTTTTTGAAAAAGGTACTTTTTTTGGAAAAAGGTACTTTTTTGGGAAAATGGTACTTTTTTTGTCCCCTTTTTGCCCCTCCCGATAAGAATTTCCTAAAATGCCGTCTCAACGGACGTCTACACCGGTCGAGGAATCTACATACCAAATTTCAACTTCATAGCTCCAGCAGTTTGAGCAGGCCCTCAAGGGGGAGACTTTTTCCCCTTTTTTCCCGTCCCTGTAAAAATTTCCAAAACTCCCGTTTTGGTGGATGTCTACGATAGTGGAGGAACCTTTATACCAAATTTCAACTTCCTACCTCCAGCGGTTTGGGCAGGCCGTCAAGGGGGGCCTTTTTCCCCACATTTTTACAACGTCCCTGTCCAAAATTCTAGAAAGTACTTTCCAGAAAAGTTAGCCCCTACTCCAAGGAACACATATCTTAAATTTCAGCTTTCTAGCCAAAGGGGTTTTGGCAGGCCGTCAAGGGGGACACTTTCCCCCTTTTTGCCCGTTCCGGTAGGAATTTCCAAAAATCCCGTCTTAGTGGACGTCTACCCCGAAAGAGGAACCTACATAACAAATTTCAACTTCCTAGCTTCAGCGGTTTGGGCTGGGCGATGTTGAGTGAGTCAGTCAGTCAGTCAGTCACGTTATTCTTTTATATATAGAGATAATTATCATCATGACCGTTGCCATTACACAAGGAGAAAAGAAGAAAAAAAAAATTATGTCGGACACGGGCGAAATCGCCTCCGTCCTCACAGGTGCATAACCAGGTTAGCACTCTGTTAAAATTACTTTGTATTTTACCTCTATTATAAGGTTTTCATCAAGTTTTTCGAGAATTTATATATTTTTATCTCCTTTTCCAGTTCCTCTATTTTGTTCCATAACCTGGTGGATACGTCCCATGAAGGTGGTGGATTGCTGCTTATAAGCCTCTTCAGCTGGGCTATTCTTCGTCTTTTCCCCACAAGATATCCTCCTCGTCTCTTTGGCTTTTTGGTGGCTGGTATTTTTGGGGTATCCTTTTTTGTTTTCCTTGAGTCCGTCTCCGGTACTCCTCGATAGATAACGGTTTCGGACCCTGGTTATCTTTACGTGACTGTTCTGATGTGAAAACTGTCACGGTCGCCATGTAGCTAATAAATTAGTTATAAGCGATAGATATTCGCCATTTAACATTTGAAGAAATAGGCGAGTTCGATTTGGTTGTAGATTTCAATCTGTTTTATTCAAGTGAAAGTTACAGGTTTATATAGTAAAATTAAAGTAAAATTATTGTCTACTTAGCATAATATAATAATTAGGTCAATATAATAACATAACATAAAATACCATACAATACAATAGAATGATTCACTATTAGTTAAGTTCAATGTCTGTATATCAGTTAGAACAAGGAAACATGATCACCGC
Source organism: Leucophora obtusa (assembly GCA_949987735.1). NCBI lineage: Eukaryota > Metazoa > Arthropoda > Insecta > Diptera > Anthomyiidae > Leucophora > Leucophora obtusa. The sequence goes on along the minus strand of OX465295.1, from coordinate 173,502,251 downwards.
TTAATGGTTTGTACATTCATTCAAAACAATGTTATATGAGATTATGCCATTTATGAATATGACGGTATATGCGACTGTCATATCCGCTACAATATCTCGTTAACTGTCGAGCCGATATTTACAACTCGGAAACTAGAATATTAGACGTAATAGATAGCATAAGCCCGGAAATACGATTCCTTCCACTATCGGAAAAATCGATATTTGAACTTGTTAAATGCGTTTCCATAGAATTATTTGGTATGGAAAATAATACCTTTGTGCTGACGTTTGATTCAGATTTTTGTTTGAATGAAGTCCCTCGTATGCAATTTCGTTGGAAGGTTAAAATTATTTTAAAGGGACTTATTCAATTCAGCTTATTTGATTTATTCAACAAATAAATTAGGTACCACCTCGATGAACGCAACTTCTTGGTTATCACAACAATTTAAAGTTACGATTATTAAGGATCTTTTTAAATCAAAAATACTAAATTTTCGAAAAATTTTAATTCACCTTATTTTTAACATTTTTGTGTACATATTTTAATAATTTGTTTCATTGAATTACGTATTTTAAATTCCGATAGTTAATTTGTTCATTTTAAATACAATATTTGGTATGAAAATAAAAAAAAAATAAAACATGAAAATTGAAAAATAGTACTAAATGAGTCATAGGAGTACTATAGTACTTTTGAGGTTCTAATAGTACCATAAAAAGTACTATAGTACTAACTTTATCATCCCTGGCAGAGTACGTATTTGGTGAATTTTTTTTTTCATCTTCATGAAAAATATTATTTGTGTTTGGCTTTTTTGTATCAACGTACATGAAAGAAAAAATATAGTATGTTTCTTTTTCCTTTCATATTTCATTTCTTTTACAACACACATCTCATTTTCATGATAGTGTTAGTGAGTACCTAATGCCTTCCCTTCTCGTTCATGATATGAAATAAGAAACTTAAACAACTTGAAAAGAAAGAAAAAAATGAAAATGAAATGATATAATAGCTGTATTTTCGACTTAACTATATCCGTTAACTTTTAAAAAAGCACAAAGTGCATAAAAACGTTTTTTAGACGAAAACTAACATATTACTTTTCGTATGCACGTTAACTTACAACGTGGATAATTATCAACGTTGAAAACTCAACGTTTATACAGTTTCACACCTAGCGTAACTTCTTCGCGTTACTACCTAAAAAGTTTTACTGACGTACGTTCGATTATACCGGAACTATCATAAACACTCACTATTTAAAAAAATTTGATACTCCAATCAGTTTAACGTAGATTTTCTATAACTACTTAACGTTGATACGTATGAACGAAAATACAGCTAATACTACTTATGAAAAAAAAAATGTGAATGAAGAAAAGTCAAAAAATGTTTAAATGAGACTTTCTCATGAGACTTTCTCACGAGACTTTTCATGATACAGTTTATGATACATATATATATTTTTTCACAATTCTTTCAAGAAATCTTCGTGAAGGAAATATTTGATATTTTTATTATAATAGGAATTCTAACTTAATAAAAATTGTAAAGTGATAACAGAAATGTATAGAATTATAATTTTTTGTAAAGAAATAATTAATACAAGTTAAAGAAAGCCTTTATGGATGACAGTAGTTTTTTTCAGGGCTGGCAGGCAGTACCGCTAAAACACCGTTATCGATTCAAAACCCTTTCAAGTGACTACCGTTAAACCCTACAATACCGTTACCGAAATACCCGGAATACCGTTATCCTTCAAATACCATTACCGAAATAACAGAAATACCGTTATCCTTGAAATACCGATACCGAAATAAATGAAATATCAATACCATTAAAATACCGTTACCGAAACAAATGAAATACCGTTATCCCTAAAATACCGTTATTTTAAATTTTCTGCTTCTGGCACTTTCACGTGGTTATTGAGTATTTTTTGTAGATTAAGTTGATAAATTGGTTCTGTTTTTAATCTCGTTTGTTTTTTGTAAAAAAAAGTACGGGAGGCATCGAATTGACTGACTACCGTTACCCTTAAAAAGCGTTACCGATATAACTGAAATACCGTTAACCTTAAAATACCGTTATCGAAATAACCCAAATATCGTTATCTTTAAAATACCGTTACCGAAATAACTCAAATACCGTTATCCTTAAAATACCGATACCGAAATAGCGTTAGCCTTAAAATACCGTTACCGAAATAACCTAAAATATCGTTACCCTAACGATAACCGCATTCGTTTCGATTACCATCCATGGTTTTTTAAATTTATTTTTTAAGCTTTTATTTACGGTCCCAGCAAAAATATATGCAAGTCATTCAAAAGAAACAACTTTTAAATTGGTTACAATGGAGCGATAAGTGCTCTATTTCTGTTTCGAATGTATGTGCTTTAAAACAACTTTCAAAAATGTATATATAATGTTGATTTTTTTCTTTATAAATCCATTTGTTTGTAAATTACGAATTTATTAGAGATTCCATTTTTTATCTCGAAAAAACCAAAATAGTTAATTTTATTCACGTACTTTATTAATTTACGATTATTTACATATTTTTTAATTATTCGTACATATTTTAAAAGATACTTCAATTACAGTTCCCATTGAAAAAGGGAAGGAAATAAAGAATTGGATCCCATTGAATCTCCTGGACTATGACCCAAATATGAATTCTTTTTTTACCTAAATGCAAATATATAAAACTTAACAATTAAAATGTATTGTTAAGGCTCTATGTAAGTCGCTCGCGTACACCAAAGAAATATGTTAATACAATTTGTTGCAATGTTAACACAATTTATCGTTTAAAACAGACCAATCAAGAGGTTCGTTAACAGAGTTGGTCCCTTACCTTTGCTTATATATAAAAAGTTCTATAAATGTCACCTGTTTTAAATGTTGATATGCTTTAATTGCTATTACAAGTTAAAAGTCGTAAAATCAAACTAAATTAATAATTCTATAGTGACAAAAAATATATTATTTCTTCAACTCAAAAATAGATTTAAAAAAATAACTGCCGTCAACTTTAAAATGTCCATTAAAGTTCCAAATTTTAATTAAAGTTAAAATTTTGCTAAATGAACTTCTTCAATATAAGAATTTAAATAATCACGATTGCAAATTATAGCATTGGAACTTAATGCATCGTTTAATGAAAACGTTGATTTTAAGCTAGATAGTTGACTTCCAAAATCCAAATGACGACATGGTATTATTCGGCTTCGAAATATGTCTGGGGAAAAACTGTCCACCAACGGTTCTCGGATTATATTATGAGTTTAAAGCTAAAATTTCAATCATAGATCTGCGGCTTCAGCAAATTTATAATGATGGCCTTATTACTGTAGAGTTGTAAAATTTCGATGCTTTTGTTTCCTTTATTTGTTAAAATGAAAAAAAAAAAAAAAAATATATGAAAAAATTGTTTCCTAGTACGCTTTAATATTCTGAAAATTCCTTGAGTAATGTTTAAAAAAAAAAATAATCAATCAGAGGGTTACATATAACTTTTAGGCCCAGCTTTTAGGATGGAATACTGCTTCTAAAATCTATTTTATTTTTCGTTTTCGGTTAAACTAAACCAAGTTTAACTGACATCCCAAAAACTCGGTCTTAATGTATTAATCTTATTTAATTCAATATCGTAGCTTTTTCGAATTTAACGACTGAAGTAAATATGTTTAGATTAGATAAGAAGGCACTACTAGAGTTTGCTAAAAACAGAAAAATTTGAAAACCGCGGTTTCGGATTTTCAAAATTATAAAAACCGCGGTTTCGGTTATTTTTCGGTTTTCTTGTGGTACTAATGGAATTGTTTTTAGACAATTAAATTAGTATAAAAATTAGTTGATCTTTTTTAATTGATGTTTTTCGTTCGATTCGAGATCACATATTAATTATCAAATTATTTCTTTTAAATTATTTTCAAATTTAAGAAAGATGATACAATTTTTACAAGTAAAAATAAAAATTTAAAAAAATCGATAAGGCCAGTAGGATAGAATACGTATTTTCGGGTTCCGATACAGACCCATCCTCAGTATTCTATGCCTATATTCATTAAAATTCAATTGAATTTCTCATTCAAATAAAGGCAATAACGCCGTTTCGTACCTTTACGGGAGAAGAAAAGTACGCGGAAAACCGTTATAAATAAATTCTTATTCTTTTGTCGGCAACTAAAGCTGTATTTTCACGAATTTAAATTTTATCAATATGTTTAAAAGAACATAAGGTTAAAGCTTTATAAATTTCGAGGACTACGAAATAAGACTTTTTGAATAATACGCGGTGAAAATCTATACTAAAACGAAAAATTCTTTAAAGTAATATTTAGTGGAGAAAATGTTCATTATAATTAAATATATTTTTCTGAGCACCCAGAAATTATTACTCGTAGACTCTAAAATATGGTTATTTTCAGAGTGCTGAAATTTGGAGTCATAAATAAAACATAACAGATTCGTATTTATGAGTGTATTAAAAAATTGTTATTTTTTTTAATTTTTTAAATACTCGTAAATGATTCAAAAATTAATCATAAATATATAACTCATAATGGCTCAGAAAATTCTAAATTTTCCACTAATGCTCCAAATCCAGAATCTGACGAGTAATAAAAAAAGAAATACACCCTCATACGGCTATGATTTCAGAAGGCCCTAGCGCTCCTTTATGAATCTTTTCGGATTCTAATTGTACACTGGGATGCAATTTAATTAATTATTTTAATCAGTTAAAGTATTTATTAAAAACCGACTTATTTTTGCCGGTTTTCGGTTTCGGTTTTGAGGCCTGAAAAACCGCGGTTTCGGTTTCGATTAAAACCGAACAGCAAACTCTAGGCACTACGCACCGCGACCAATATAGATATTTTGTGCTGTTCACAAAAGATCTATAGATAACAAACATGTTACAAAATTATTTAAAAAATTGTTGAACAAAAATTAAAAAAAAAATGGTTTTGTCTGATGTTGACTTAATCGAATTGATTCAGATGCAAAATAAGTGTTTCCTTAATATTGCCCTAAAAATAATAATAAATTGAAGCTTTTGTTACACAATAGGTTCAGAAATAGGCTCTGTAAAGGCTAAACATTAAAATTGCCCCTAAAATATGCTATTTTAGACATTATAAAAAGCATATTTAAATCACTTTGAAAAATATATTATATTATATATTATAAAGAGTACTTCTAAATCACTCTAAAAATGCAAACAATATGTACTCGTATTGATGTGATGAAAATGTGTATCTAAAAACCGTACTTTTATTAACATCATGTAATCGCTTTTAAATTACTAACAAAATGCTTAAATTGAACTACTGACAACATGGGACATCACGTGTAAAATAAATCAGTGTTAAAGCTAAATTGTAACTACTTCACAATCAGTTGATGCTATTCGGAGTGCTTTTAAAATAACTTTTTTGTAATGGATTTTTTTGCTGGGGTGGGTCTCATACTTCAGGTTTAAACTTTAGTTAATAGTTAACCCAAAAAATTTTTGTTGTTTTGTGTACATTTTTTGACATTTTCTTTTGTTTATAGTTAAGTTAAAGTTAAACCTGCAGTATGAGACCCGCCGTTAGTGTTTTGCAATAATAAAAAAACTACAGGGTAAACATACATATTGTCACCTTAAATGCAAACGGACGTAACTACACTTTAATTTTGTTTACAGGAGAAGCAAAAAACGTTATAAAATCAATAATAATAAAGTATTCTTTGCAGTTTTTTCAAATTTTACTTATGGTATAGAGATTTATTTATATTTTAACAACTTTTGTTTTATTTTCATATATTTAAGTTTTTATGATAGTTACGTCCTTTTGACTTGCTTTTTTCTGAAACAAGACGTAACTACACTAAAGTCGTTTTTAGATGTACAACCAATAACGCCACAAAAATTAAAACATCCATGTTATGTTAGTAAATTTTTCAAGCTTTTTTAATAAAAATACTTCTTTATATTTTAATTAATTTTTTTTTTAATCTAAATGTTTATATTTTATTTAAAAAAAGAAAAAGGATTTGTTATTCAATTTTAAACAAAAAAAAAATACATGTATTTTTAATACAGATATTTAAGGTATTTTAAATAAAAAAAAATTTACACAATTAAAAAAGAATTCAGTGCATGAATTGGATAAATGATATTTTCAGATTTTTTAGTTAGTTGAATAAAGTAAAACTAAGGGTGCGTACAGAGTGGCCGCTTGTTGCCGAGCCGACTGACGCTTATTGCGAGAACTTGTTCATGCGAGCAACAAGTTTGGGTGTGCATAGTGGATGCGAGAATCAGCGCTGACATTTTATCTATTATTTGTGTTTTATGTATGTTTGCATGCATTTGGGTTTGTTGTTCATTCGTGTTTGTGAAAAAAAAAATTTACTTATTAACGCATTTCTTCAATTATTCTTGAAATTTTTATTAAATTTTTTTTTAAATTTTGTTTATAAGTTTTTTTTAATTTTTTTATAATTGTTATAATTTTATTTAATTTTTATTATTTATTTGAATTTTTATTTTTTTGTTTTATTAACATAACATAAACAATGTTTTCGGCGCTGAAAAACGCTTTGGAACTGTTTTCTCGCATTCAATCAGCTTTGCGCTCTGACCAGCTCGGCGCCCACTATGACCTGTTCGCGCTTATTTGTACTAATTTGTATAGTACCAGTTTTCTCGCATTGGTTCTCGCAATAAGCGTCAGTCGGCTCGGCTCGGCAACAAGCGGCCATTCTGTACGCACCTTAACTCCGACAGTTCCAATTCAAATGAAGTGAATTTGATTTTTCAGATAATTCATTTAAAAAAAAATTAGAAGTTCTGCTGTAATTTATTATACACAGAGAAAACCAATTCATTGTGACAACCGAATTTCTTGCCAACTGAATGGTTTGGTGGCAGTAACCGAATTATTGGCTGTTGCAATCAAATGTATTCCTGACATAATTTAAATATATTGTTTCAACCGAAATTCTATTGTATTCACCGAATTTCTGTCGCCACAAACAAATATATCGGTAGATCCATCTCTTTTCTCTGTGTAGTCCTTTAATATTTTCTTAAATTTGTGAAAACGTCTGCCAATCTCCATTAAAAATTATAGATTTTCAAATGTGCTATTTTGTAGGAAATAAAAAGAATTTTATTGAAAAATTTAACAGACTCGGGGGAAATAACGGAATTTTTTGGATATAGTGAACAAGATAATAGGCTTTAATCAGTAAAATATTTCTAAGCGCACATAAATTATGATATTATAATTTTTATATCCTTCATATTTTGAAATCATAATTTATTCTTATTAGAGAACTTTTTAAGTTCCAAAAGGACTATTCTCTTTCAAAATATATATCTTTAACGCCTCTAATTTAGCAGAAAATAACGCCTCTAAAAATGGGAGAGTTGTAATAACCAAAAATGTTCTCTTCAATAAGTTTTTATATGATGTGGCTCTTGGCCTTCAAATAGAAATCATTATATGTATAAGCAGTTCAACATAGCGATATAGTAGTGATATTTGTTAATGAAGTCTAATTTTTTTAATACATCATAATCTCCCAGCAAAGGGGGTTTTGGTTTTTCTCATAAACTAATGAAGATAGACAATTGAAATTTGCTTCGTTTTATGACGAAAAGAAAATCAACCAAAGGATTTTTGGCTATTCGAATGTTTAAGGGGCAAAACGGGGATGAGAAGTTCCAAAAAATCGATTTTCGAACGTCATTTTTGGTGGATAAATATTGTTTATTCGCTGCAGGTCGCAAATATTAAGATATTTTGATAAAATATGGTACACCGACTTATGTCGGCCCAACGACGAAGCCTATTGATTTTGGTGAACATCGGTCTATGTTTAGACCTAGTGCCCATATAAGGGTCCTACCAAAATTATATGGTTTATACGCTGCAGGTCGCAAATATCAAGATATTTTGATGAAATTTGGTACACCTACTTACGTCGGCCCAAGGACGAAGCCTATTGATTTTGGTGAACATCGGTCCATGTTTAGACCTAGTGCCCATATAAGGGTTCTACTAAAATTATATGGTTTATACGCTGCAGGTCGCAAATATTAAGATATTTTGATGAAATTTGGTACACAGACCTATGTTGGCCCAAGGACGAAGCCTATTAATTTTGGTGATCATCGGTCCATGTTTAGACCTAGTGCCCATAAAAGGGTCCTACCAAAATTATATTGTTTATACGCTGCAGGTCGCAAATATTAAGATATTTTGATGAAATTTGGTACACCGACTTACGTCTGTGATGGGTGAAAAATCTGAATAATTGCAGTTATTATTTTGTTACCCAAACTTAGTGCAAGACAAAGAAAATGAGATGAAAATATTTTGCTAATTTTAATACTAACTTTTTTTGTGACTGTAATTATTTATTTGTTAAACTTTGTTTCACAATAGGGTGATTTATGGTGTTAAGATACACGGTATGGACATAAATAGTATCACTAATTGGGTCACTGAAAACGTATTAATTAAACGATCGAACCAGGGTAAACCTCTAAAATTTTTTTTTGCTAACGTATGAAGTCAATCACAAATCCACTCAATGAAGTTCAAATGAACATCTTTTCATACTTATGGCTTTTATAATGCAATTAAGTAGAAGAGAATAGTATGGAATTGAGAAAAAGTAACGGTCACTCCAAGCTACACATTTTTTATATACTTCCATATCTCTTAGTTTTACCTTTGCATTCCTATTTATTACAATCGCCAATAAGTAAAGTCACATTTTTATATTAAATTCCTTACGGTTAACTTTGAAGTGACCAAAATTAATACCTCCTTATAAAAACGTGTCTAAAATTTTAAGTGAAATATAATAATTAATACAACCTCAAATTTTGCCTTACAACTATACTTTTGGTATTTTGGTACCACTAATGTTATAAGCTGCAACCAGAGTGACAACGTAAAATACCTTGTGAAAATTGTGATCCCAGGTTTAGCGTTGTGGAGTCACCCACCCGTATAACCAGATTCCTTCTATAACTTAAGGAAGGAAAACGCCAAAGATATATTAAAAATTGAACTGCAATAGTTACCCGTCTTATGCACCTGGTTACATCACATAAGACAAACAAGAACGGTAAGCCCTATGCAAAGCAAGCATACTCTTAAAAGTACTGAAACCTAATTTCAATTCAATAGATCATCTCTGGCACGGGAGTGATCCCACCGAATCAGTGGGGTCAACTGCTTTGGAATCAGCCTAAATTTTAATTCGGAAAGGGACCAAATCTGAGCCTAAAACTAAATTCCGTCTAAGTACAACGCGATCATATTTTGGTGCTAAGTCGCATAAGTTATACCGGCATACTTGCATACCTACTGAATAACCAGCTTATACCAACTATATAAAAGTTTACCTACTCAGTTTTCTTGCTAAATTTACTAAATAACTTCATATATAACCAAAAATCATTAATAGGAAGATTGGATTTTACCTTTGTAGTGAACCAATTGGTTTTGAAACCAGGGGTGTACATGTTAACATTTCTTACGTGATATACAATAGATAATATAATGTAGTAATTCTGCCTATTGCCTACGATCGAAATGAATAATATGTAAACTTTTGACTTCACCCATAATTCTTATTTTTGTATTTTGGTAAACGTAAAGCTCTGACTAGTATATACCATTACGAGAGTTAAAATAATATGTTTAGGGCCATATGCAAGAGTGCTGTTAAAATTTTTTTTTATGGTTTATAAAACCAACTTTTCATATCACAGTTGTTACATAAATATGTTATAAGATTTTCACATCATTCTGCATAGGCACCCTAAACAATAACACTTTAATTAACACAAATTGTCATACCCCAAGAAATACCAAATGCTAACTTAATTTAAATAATTCCCAATTCTGTCATTATTTCCCAAAATGCAAAGAAAAAAAAAACGAGCTATTACACTGAAAACCCTAACATAAAAATAAAACTTAATAATCTCTTTGAAGTGATCATCATTATCATCCACAGATTCATCAGGCCTGTTTGACATCGATGGATAATAAACATGTAAGTGAAGAGTAAAAGAGAATTATTTTATTGTTACAATCAGTGTTACCATATATTTTTTTAGAAAAACTGTAAAAAAAACTGTTTCTTTATAGAAAAACTGTTTTTGTAAAAAAATTCAAAAATCAGAATAAATTTTGGGATGCCGAAGTATCCTGGGAATAAGATATTATCCCAGGGGCTCAATTTTCAAAATATCGAAATTTAAATAATTTAATTGCGTTGGCATTTATAGTAATCAACTTTTTGCACAGCCTTCTAATAAAATGTTTTTTTTAAAGAATTTTGGTCTCCAAGAATACATTACTGGTCAATGTTGGACTACAAAATATTCTTTATGGATTTGCATTCCATATAAAATTGCCTTTCATGGGATTAAGTATTGTTATGTCGGGAATTGTTTGACGGTGTGTAAAAAAACCCCCGTAAAAAATTAGGTTTTTTTGGAATTATCCTCGATCATAATTGAAAAAATAGTAATGAATTGTTATCCAGAATTGCCAAATATTTATTTAAAAAATAAAAAATCAATTTCGGCCTTGTTTCATTTAGAAATGTCTGAAAAGTTCTGCAAAAAATGTCCGTCGCATCTATGACGTGTCAGATTTGGTTTAGCCAATTTTATTCCGTGCTAATTTTTGATGAAATTTGTTATAAAAATGTTTCGTTTTTCCAGTAAGATATTTTGCAGTATTATATTGGTATTTTTAAATTTATTTATGTTTCGATTTTATCTAATTTTTTACAATATGAAAGTTTTATTTTAATTTTTCACTTTCTAGGTTTATAAATGGCTTATAAAATAAATTTTTTATACAAAATTCATTTTATAAACGCGTTATAAGATTTTGAAACAAATAATTATGCATAAGCACTTTTATATTTTAATTCTTAAATTTTAGTTAAAAAAATAAAAAAATTGAAAATTAAACAAATGTGCCGTTTTAATATGAAAAAACTGTGAAAAAATCCATAAATTTAAAAAACCTGTTTTTTACATGAAAAAACTGGAAAACTGTTAGGCATCCCAAAAAACTGTAAAAAACAGTTAAAACTGGCTATATGGCAACACTGGTTACAATTTAAAATCTAATTTAAGAGAACGCATACGTCCAGTGTTGCCAACTCCTGAAGGCAGGAAAGCACCGTGAGCATTATGAAAACGGGTAAAAAGGGTAAAAATTTACCAAAAATGGGGTAAAAAAGCACGATATTAATTTTTTGAAAAATTTAAATCAAGAATTTAAAAACACATTTTAACTTTGAAAAATCGTGTAAAAAAGGTTCAGAAAATTACCTAAAAAGGGGTAAAAAAGCACCGAACTAATATTTCAATATTTTTAAGTTTATATGTAACGAAGTTGCTATTTAAAATTGTATTACAAATATTGTGCAAAAATGTAGCTCTTGTATAGTTCGTATTATTTTTTAAATTTTGACAGAAAATTCAAGAAAAATGTAAAAAAACGAGAACAAACATCAAAAATAGAAACTGTAAAAAAGCACTAAAAGCACTGCCAGAAATCTGAAAAAGCACCGTAAATACCCGCTTTTTTTAAACGGGTATTTGTAAAAAATCACCGGGTACGGGAAGGAAAAAAGCACCAAAAAATACCCGAAAAGCACTGAAATGGCAACACTGCATACGTCATTAAAGCTGCCTACACACTAGGGAACATGGTTGAGGGAACAAAAAATATCAAAAAATTTTGTAAACACGAAATGCACGCTCTCAACACGCACACACACACAAACGCACTCACACATTCACAAAAAATGCTCTCTTTTTTTAAGTATGTTCCCTAGTGTGTAGGCAGCTTAAATGATGAATAAACAAATATGTATGTAGTTTCAGATTTTGTTTTTTATAATTGCTGTGTCGTATGCTCTCTCTTTCATAATTAACTCTAAAAATTTACTTATTTACAATGGTACATACGAATATATATCTTTTCTGTGATTATTTTATTTGTTTTTGTATTTTGCTTCTACATAAATTCTTGTAATTTTTTTTAACAAATCGTTTTGTTAGAGAAGGAAACCCATATATCATTAGTGTTTAAAAATTTAGTAGAAACTTTTGAAATACATTAGCGTTAGCTTTACAGTTCGAGATATTTTTTTTTATGAATTATAAATGGATATTATTTGAATTAATAAATTGTAAAACAAATATGGAAAGATAAATTATTTTATTTTTGGCTGACGAAATGTAGAGGGATCGTAGGGTAACCAAAGTAAAAGTGGGGCTGGTGCTAATAGTGCAGGTCAGCCGGTAGGGTGGGAGAAATTGACCTGGGGATGATATAACAGCTTTCATTCCCATATCTGTAGCCAAATTCCATTTCTACCCCTATTTAACTCTTCTTCTAACTTCTACACTTACAATATTATTTCGTTGAACCCTAACTAGACTACCGATTATATAAATGAAGAATACCCTTCAAAGGATGACCACTGGGTCTTATTCTATTCCAACAGTTTTGCTATGTTACCCATGGTTTAATCTCTAAAAGAAATAAAAACAATTGAAAGACTGGCAAAACAATGCGCACTATTTAATGAACAAAACACTTTAAAAGATAAACGGTGTGGTGGTTTATATCCTTTTAGTGGTTTCATCTAAACCTTTGTCGGTTATTCGAAATACTTATTGTGAATGTACTAATTTTTCTATAATTTCAATGCATCTGCACACAGTTTCTATCTTAAATTTCTTGTAACTCGACCCCCGTTTTTAGTGATACCGCAGCCTACGCCCATTTCCCTGAGCTAAGACCGAAGCATAGCTAGGTGTGCAGACCCGTGGTATTATAGGGAGATTCGTCTGAAGAACGATTTAACGTCGTTACAGAAGATTTAATGGCGCCAAACGTGGGGCACTCCCAAAGGACATTTTAGTTAAATAACATCTTAAACTATACACTCAGAAAAAAATAATAATAAAAATTTTTTCATCAACAGGACAATTTTGGTAGTTAAATAAATTAGTGAAACAGTAGGTCAAAATTAGTTCAGTGCTGAAAGTTACAACTACAAATTTTGCTGTAAACTTGTACATTTGATATACAATACGTTTTGCTAATTTTTCTAATAATTTTTTTTGAGTGTACTAAACTTAAACTTTAGAGGCTCCACCTTAAACATTTATTTTCCTCTTCGCAATTCTATTTTTCCTACCTTTTCAATATTTGTTTTGTATTCATATTGTGGATATTAAGGACTGACTGTTATGTTCTGGTTTTTACCATTCTATCATATACAAATCCCTTTCTTTCTAATTTTCTATCAAATCCTCTATAAATTCTTATTCCTTCCATTGTTTTTTTTTTCCTATTAAGTTTTTTGTTCTGAGTATGGATATATATGATTTTGGATATTGAGTATTTTGGCGTGCTGGCTTGATACTCACCGGATTGTATTTTCAAATCTATTTTTTTTTCAAATGCTTCATAGCGTTTGACTACCAGTTGTGTTGAGGATCTTAACATGAACATGTTCATTTCATATATTCTAGTATTTTGAGATTTTTTTTTTAAACATTTTGAGAATTATGCTCGATACTAAAGATTGAAAACTTTCCTTCTATCTATTCCTACTTTCTTTGTTAATGCCATTATGGAATTTTGCTACAGACTTTTTTATCATATATAGTTATATGTATGCATACATATATATATATATTTATGTTACCCTATTATACCCTACAAAGTAATCAACTGGATTGTATATTGATATTGGATTATAAACCAGCATTTATATTTTGAGAACTTGTATTATATAATACCCCATTAAATACGTTTTTATATAAAATTTTAAAATGCCCGTTACACATAGCCCAGGTCATGAGGATGCAGAGGGATTAGAAAATCCTGAGCAGACCCTTTGTATAATTTGTAATGAGAATTTAGGATCTGAAAATAAAATTGTTACCTCGTGTAACCACACCTTCCATTCCCCTTGTCTAAGGAGATGGTTAGATACCAGTCAGACTTGCCCCATTTGTAGACAACAATGTAATCCTTTAGAGTCAAATACTCACGTTCCAGTACCTGTAAGGTCTGAGCCTACTTCGTCTCGGAATAGAGGGGGTGCTATCCCTCGAGATCGCCCTACTACTCGATCATATGCGCAACAACAACAGAGAGGTTTAAATTCCTTCGATCAAATTCACTCACCCGGTAATAGACGCCGGACAACCAATTTTTCACACAATAATCTTACGGAACAGAGAGTACAAAATATTATTATGGAATCTTTAAATAATTTCAGAGCAGAATTTTCTGCTACAATTACCTCTGATCTGCGGTCAATGATACAAAATCTTAATATTGCAACTACCCCTCCAGATAATCCAAACCCTATAAATTTTGATACCAATCGCGCAAATATTCATAATTCCGTTAATACTGGGACAAATCGGTTGAATGCTTCAAATCCTGTCCTAGAACCTCCACCGAAGTGGCCACAGGATAACCCGTTTCGGGCAGAACAGTCTTATAGGCCGTCGAATCCGACTAGACGTAGTGGACCGGTACCGCTTCCATTGTCTGTTGATAATAGTAACATCGATACTCATAAACTTTCAAATTTAATCCATAATTGGCACGTTAAGTATTCTGGTTCAAATGATGATTTTTCTGTTGATGAATTCATATATAGAATCAACACCCTAACTTCGATTCATCTTAACGGTAATTTTGAATTGCTCTGTGAGCACGTACATTCGCTCTTTGAGGGCAAAGCTCTAAAGTGGTTCTGGAGATACCACCGACAAATTGATACTACCATACAGTGGTTTGATATCTGCGATGCTCTTAGGCGACAATTTAAAGATACGACCACAGATTACGATATTAAAGATGACATGCGTCGTAGGAAACAGAAAAATTCGGAATCATTTGATTCATTTTTAGACGTTATGATGAATCTAAGTGATAAACTTAGAATTCCTATTGGGGAAACGGAATTAGTGGAAATTATAATCCGAAATTTGAAAACCGATTTACGCCATGAGCTACTACATTTGAATATTAATGATATTTCTACCTTAAGAAAAGAGGCTAGAAAACATGAAAAGTTCTTTGAGGATTTGACGTCAAATCCCTCACTTAGGCCCAGGTATGCACGCCCGCAAGTTTCAGAACTCGTACGAGAGGTTCCCGCGGAAATATGCGAATTGAATAATGAGGAGATTTCTGAAGAGGTAAATGAAGTAGCTGCCCCTGAGACAAACTGTTGGAATTGTGACATTATTGGTCACCGCTACCAAGATTGTCTGGCTCCCCGACGCGTTTTCTGCTATGGTTGCGGTGCCATAGACACGTATAAACCATCGTGTTCCAAATGTTCTACGAAACCGGAAAACTCGCTTTTGGATGTTCGTCGAAGAAACGGCGGACATCCTCAGAGACGTTTCAGAAACTAAACCATATTGAAATTCTTAAGAGACCAGATATTTCAGATACTGCACCCAAGTCTGAAAAATTTTGTACCATCGTTCCAAAAATAACCCAAATTATACCTTACCATGAACGTTTAGATAAGTATTTAAAAGTTAGATCTCAAATATTTGCAGAACCTCCCTTTTCCAGGAAACGTTTAAGATCTGCCCTTCGCATGCGTAAATTTTGGGAACGTCGAAAACAACTTCAAAATTATGTCATCTCGGCTATTGTTGGCAATGGTTCTGATTCTAGACCATATATAAATATTTTTCTTCTAAATAGAACTGTTCTGTCACTCCTGGATAGTGGTGCGAATAAATCCTGCATTTCAGGTGACCTAGTTCAGGAAATTTTGTCCGACTCTTCCCTAGGAGTTAAAAGATTTAGGGGAAATGTGAAAACGGCAGACGGACAGCGTCAGCAGGTCGTGGGTTCGATTTTGCTAAAGGTTCAGTATGATGGTATAACGAGGAACGTAGAATTTTTGTTAGCCCCAAG
This sequence comes from Leucophora obtusa, assembly GCA_949987735.1. Taxonomy (NCBI): domain Eukaryota; kingdom Metazoa; phylum Arthropoda; class Insecta; order Diptera; family Anthomyiidae; genus Leucophora; species Leucophora obtusa. The sequence continues at coordinate 173,486,243 of OX465295.1, read as the reverse complement.
TTTGAGACAGAATGTGATTTGCGGTATGGACTTCTGGGAAAGTTTTGGGATTAGGATCCTAACCCCTTCTGTAGATGAAATAATATATTCGGAACCTGACTCGAATTTTTTGAAACTGTCACCTGCTGATCGACGCAAACTTGATTCCGCCATTGCTTCTTTTCCCTCTTTCGAGACCGAAGGCTTGTGAGCTACCACACTCATCGATCTCAACACAACTGGTAGTCAAACGCTATGAAGCATTTGAAAAAAAATCCAAAAGCATCGAAGAAAATTAAACACAGACAGGATAGCAAAAGAAAAAAAAAATTTAGTTTGGAAAATACAATCCGGTGAGTATCAAGCCAGCACGCCAAAATACTCAATATCCAAAATCATATATATCCATACTCAGAACAAAAAACTTAATAGGAAAAAAAAACAATGGAAGTAATAAGAATTTATAGAGGATTTGATAGAAAATTAGAAAGAAAGGGATTTGTATATGATAGAATGGTAAAAACCAGAACATAACAGTCAGTCCTTAATATCCACAATATGAATACAAAACAAATATTGAAAAGGTAGGAAAAATAGAATTGCGAAGAGGAAAATAAATGTTTAAGGTGGAGCCTCTAAAGTTTAAGTTTAGTACACTCAAAAAAAATTATTAGAAAAATTAGCAAAACGTATTGTATATCAAATGTACAAGTTTACAGCAAAATTTGTAGTTGTAACTTTCAGCACTGAACTAATTTTGACCTACTGTTTCACTAATTTATTTAACTACCAAAATTGTCCTGTTGATAAAAAAATTTTTATTATTATTTTTTTCTGAGTGTATAGTTTAAGATGTTATTTAACTAAAATGTCCTTTGGGAGTGCCCCACGTTTGGCGCCATTAAATCTTCTGTAACGACGTTAAATCGTTCTTCAGACGAATCTCCCTATAATACCACGGGTCTGCACACCTAGCTATGCTTCGGTCTTAGCTCAGGGAAATGGGCGTAGGCTGCGGTATCACTGAAAACGGGGGTCGAGTTACAAGAAATTTAAGATAGAAACTGTGTGCAGATGCATTGAAATTATAGAAAAATTAGTACATTCACAATAAGTATTTCGAATAACCGACAAAGGTTTAGATGAAACCACTAAAAGGATATAAACTACCACACCGTTTATCTTTTAAAGTGTTTTGTTCATTAAATAGTGCGCATTGTTTTGCCAGTCTTTCAATTGTTTTTATTTCTTTTAGAGATTAAACCATGGGTAACATAGCAAAACTGTTAGAATAGAATAAGACCCAGTGGTCATCCTTTGAAGGGTATTCTTCATTTATATAATCGGTAGTCTAGTTAGGGTTCAACGAAATAATATTGTAAGTGTAGAAGTTAGAAGAAGAGTTAAATAGGGGTAGAAATGGAATTTGGCTACAGATATGGGAATGAAAGCTGTTATATCATCCCCAGGTCAATTTCTCCCACCCTACCGGCTGACCTGCACTATTAGCACCAGCCCCACTTTTACTTTGGTTACCCTACGATCCCTCTACATTTCGTCAGCCAAAAATAAAATAATTTATCTTTCCATATTTGTTTTACAATTTATTAATTCAAATAATATCCATTTATAATTCATAAAAAAAAATATCTCGAACTGTAAAGCTAACGCTAATGTATTTCAAAAGTTTCTACTAAATTTTTAAACACTAATGATATATGGGTTTCCTTCTCTAACAAAACGATTTGTTAAAAAAAATTACAAGAATTTATGTAGAAGCAAAATACAAAAACAAATAAAATAATCACAGAAAAGATATATATTCGTATGTACCATTGTAAATAAGTAAATTTTTAGAGTTAATTATGAAAGAGAGAGCATACGACACAGCAATTATAAAAAACAAAATCTGAAACTACATACATATTTGTTTATTCATCATTTAATGACGTATGCAGTGTTGCCAACTCTTGAAAGCAGGAAAGCACCGTGAGCATTGTGAAAACGGGTAAAAAGGGTAAAAATTTACCAAAAATGGGGTAAAAAAGCACGATATTAATTTTTTGAAAAATTTAAGTCAAGATTTTAAAACACATTTTATAGCTTTGTAAAATTGTGTAAAAAGGGTTCAAAAAATAACCAAAAAGGGGTAAAAAGCACCAAATTAATATTTCAAAATTTTCATGTTTAAATATAACGAAGTTGCTATTTAAAATTGTACTACAAACATTGTGAAAAAAATTAATTTTTTGTATAGTTCGTATAATTTGTTCAACTTTGACAGAAAATTGAAGAAAAATTTAAAAAAACGAGAACAAATACCAAAAATATAAACTGTACAAAAAGCACTAAAAGCACTGCCAGAAAACTGAAAAAGCACTGTAATTACCCGCTTTTTTTAAACGGGTATTTGTAAAAAATCACCGGGTATGGGAAGGAAAAAAGCAACAAAAAATACCCGAAAAGCACTGAAATGGCAACACTGGACGTATGCGTTCTCTTAAATTAGATTTTAAATTGTAACAATAAAATAATTCTCTTTTACTCTTCACTTACATGTTTATTATCCATCGATGTCAAACAGGCCTGATGAATCTGTGGATGATAATGATGATCACTTCAAAGAGATTATTAAGTTTTATTTTTATGTTAGGGTTTTCAGTGTAATAGCTCGTTTTTTTTTTCTTTGCATTTTGGGAAATAATGACAGAATTGGGAATTATTTAAATTAAGTTAGCATTTGGTATTTCTTGGGGTATGACAATTTGTGTTAATTAAAGTGTTATTGTTTAGGGTGCCTATGCAGAATGATGTGAAAATCTTATAACATATTTATGTAACAACTGTGATATGAAAAGTTGGTTTTATAAACCATAAAAAAAAATTTTAACAGCACTCTTGCATATGGCCCTAAACATATTATTTTAACTCTCGTAATGGTATATACTAGTCAGAGCTTTACGTTTACCAAAATACAAAAATAAGAATTATGGGTGAAGTCAAAAGTTTACATATTATTCATTTCGATCGTAGGCAATAGGCAGAATTACTACATTATATTATCTATTGTATATCACGTAAGAAATGTTAACATGTACACCCCTGGGGTCTAATCGCCGCTTTCGATATCGAGTTAAAATGGTAGAATATTTTCATTTCGAGATTACGGCATTCGATATCGAACAAAAATAAACAAAATTTGGGATGATAGCATTCGATAACGACTTATCGATCGAATGCAATCTGTCAAAATTTCTTCGACACATATGATGCTGTCGTAAACAATAAAAATAATTTGTTAATAAGTTTTTTTTGTGATAAAATGCATAAAAATGTAAGTTTTGTGTGATTTTTACTAAAAACTCAAATAATAAATGTTTGAATTTTAGGACAAACCTTAAAAGTATGAATGCAAGACAAAAGAACGCCATGGCCGAATTTATGACGGAGCATTCAAATTTTGCAAAAAACCTTTTACCAAATTGTGCCCAAGGAAGAGCTCTTTCAAATAGATTGTGGGAAACACTTACAATTAAACTTAACACGTACGGCCCACCAACTAAGAATTCCAAATTATGGCGGAAGGTTAGTTTATTTATATCTTTTAGTATTCGAATGTTTAATTAATTAATTTAAGGTGTACACGGACCAAAAATTCCACCTAAAGCAGAAAATATCTTTCAACAAGGCGTCGAAAAAAAAAAACTGGTGGTGGGCCCTATGAGGAAATTGCTATTTCAACAGCAGAAGATCAAATTATTCAGGCTGCTGGCATTGAAGTCGCAGTTGAGGGCATATCGTCGGTCAAATCATTTGGTACACCTAAAATCTCTAAAAATATTGCCTCAGACGAAATAGAACAACATTTAGTAAATCAAATTATCGAAGATGAAGAAGAGGAAAGCGAAAGTGAAAATCAAAGCGAAAATGAAGAAAAGGAGATGCATAACTCTAAAATTAATAAAAAACCTACCAAAGCCGATACAAAATTAAGCCTTTTAAAGGAAAATCTTGAAAAATTAGAAATCTCCCAAAAAAACACAGATACTAAACTAGAACGTTTATTAAACTTAAAGGAACGCTCTCAGAATTTAAAGGAAGAGGAACACGTTGCAAAAATGGCTATACACAAGGTAGATTTAGAAATAAAATTATTGGAGCTGGAAATGCTTAAAAAAAAATTGTAAGAAAAACAATTCAATATTTTTTGATATGGATTCTATTTTTTTTGGTTTAAATTAACTACCAAGCCAAAAACAAAGTAAGGACTTCTAAATGGATGCCTTATTTATTGATACACAAACACACAACTTTCAAAAATATGAATTTTAATAGTACAATTCTTGTATACAACACGTTACAAACAAATTATCTTTACTTGAATTGCAGCTATCAACAACTTTGTACGACATGCCTTGCTAAATTCATTGGTGATGATGCTAAAAGCGAAGAACTTCAAAAGTATTAAACAGCTTACAATATATTTATTAACTTATTTGTTTTTACCAAAATCAGCAATCAATTTTATTTTACAAGGCATGAAGCACAAAGTTGTTGATGCAAGTATTGGGTGTTTGTGTATCACTTAATACGACATTTATTAAGTTGTAAGACCTTTTTTTGCTGGGCAATTTTTTTATATGATTTTTACTTTATTATAACGGATATTACTAAAAGTATTATCAGCTTAAATGTTCCCGTGGAGCAAATATTTTTTTGTTATTTTTCCAAATAAGCTACTGTGAAAGTACAAATTTAATTAATAAGATGTTTATGTTCCTTATAATAGTAATACTTTTATTTAATTTAAATAAAAAAAACAAGAATTATTCTTATAGTACACAGTGGGGTGTTTTAAAAATATTTTGGAAATAATTCAGCCATTTCTTACCAGCTGGTCGGATTGAAGTAAAACGTCACCCACAGAAAACGTACTTCCAAGCTTGAGTTTTGCTGGTAGACTCTACAGACTCCCCGGGATCAGTACCACTAGACTCCCAAGTTTGGCACCTGGAGCATGTGAACATTTTGAACGCTTGCCATTTTTCGATTTATCAACCAATTTTAAAAAAATAACATTTTCATTATCTGCTAGTAAAATCCTACAATAAACATGCTTAATTAATTTATTTTCTTTTTTTGCAATAATCTGATCCTTTTGGTTGCCAATTGCAAAGCCAAATTAAGTCCAATTTTTATTTTTTTAAATTTTAGTTACATTTGCACCTAATTTCTCTTTTATTTTTAATTTTAAATGGTCATCATTTTAAATGTAAAAAATATATTGCATTCAAATTTTTATTATGGAATAGAAAAAACCATTAAAAAAACCGGACTTCATTTCGTTTAAATTTAAATTTTCAATCGCAAATAACTTTTACACTTACGGCAAGCTTTCAAAATTTTTACCTGCTCGAGGTTCCTTACTTTGGAGTCTAGTGGCATACCTGTCGGTAGGGCTGTGGAGTCGGCCGTCAAAATGTGAGCTCAAAATTACGTGTGCGATTAGTATGTGAAGTTTTGTGGTAATCCAACTAGCCAGTAAGAAATGGCTGAATTATTTCCAAAATATTTTGAAAACACCCCACTGTGTAATATTAAATATTGTTGTCTAATGACATTTTAATGTGGTCTCGAATTTTTTTACCAATTTTTGTCAATTGTGTTTCATTGCCAACGTTAATATCAAATTGTATTTGTTCACTAGCGGGAAGTTCTGTGTACTGCGGTACTTTAAATTTAAGACAGATGTTGTGCAACGCTGCACAGACATTTCCAAAAACTGCCATTTTTTCAGGACGATAACGGCTTCGTTTATCATTACATAGAATTTTCCAACGACCTTTTAGGATTCCAATTGACCGTTCAACAATACATCTTGCCTTAGAATGAACGTCATTAAAATGTGCTTCCATCGAGCCTTCTTCCGGATTCCTATATGGTGTAATACACCATGGCTCCAGAGGATACCCAGAATCACCTAAAATTATGTCATCAGGGACACTTTATAGTTCAATAATAAAACATTTTCTGTTAATCTTACCTAACAGCCAAGCATTTTTTAAAGTATTGTTGTTATAAAGTTCCTCTAGCAAATTCCTTTCATCGGATTGTTTCCAGACAAAGGAATCGTGAGCCGCTCCACCATATTTTGAATTGATGGCCAAAATTTTATATTCGTGATCGCAAATCTAAAAATATAATGTATAAATTTTTTAAAATTCACTAAAACATTTTGCAAGACAACTTACTATCATAGAGTTTATACTGTGAAAACCTTTTCTATTAAAAAACATATGCTCATTATTGGTTGGCTTCTGAAGCCCAATGTGGGTACCGTCAACACATCCAACAACTAAAATACTTAAAAGCATGTGGAAAATGGTACACTACCAGATTTTATATAAATACAAACCTCCGGGTATCTTATATTTTTGCATAAATACTTCCATACATTGGGTTGATTGTTCCGGAGAAAAAATTATAAAATTTGGACACAGTTTATCTTCCATTTCCTTAATAACATTTTTAACTATTTTGCTGACGGAACTTTGGCACATTCCTACTAAATAATCGTTTCCAACTGCATATTGAAAGCTTCCACTAGCTAAAAGCGACAGTGTTGCCGCTAACTGCAGCTTTGGCGGCACTGCTGTTGACATATGGCCATTGAAATCCAACTGGGAAAGAACAAAATGAAATGCCTCTTTGGACAATCTAAATCGCTGCTTGAACCTGCAAATATATCATTCCATAATCTGTTTACTTTCAAATTAATTTTTTTATTTACGCATTAGCTCGCAAGGATAGAGGGTCGCTTTTATCACGAATTTGTCTCCTCACACGCATCACTTCATATTCATCTTCAGATTCCGATGAGGATATGTTCATTATCAATAATAATTGTTGACTCATTTTCTGTAAAATTTTAAATTGTTAAAAAACAAAAAAATATTCTTTGGTACTTACATTGCTTAAATTTTGTTCTTCTTCGTTTTATTTTTTTGACATTTATAAAAACATATGATTCAATTCTATTACAAAACAACAAAAATTCTTCTACAATTTGTTATAAATACGATTCGATAGTAATCGAATGCCGTAATTAGGCAGTTCGATACTTATCGCATTTTAGTTCGATACGACAGCTCGATCGATATCGAAAGCGGCGATTAGACCCCTGGTTTCAAAACCAATTGGTTCACTACAAAGGTAAAATCCAATCTTCCTATTAATGATTTTTGGTTATATATGAAGTTATTTAGTAAATTTAGCAAGAAAACTGAGTAGGTAAACTTTTATATAGTTGGTATAAGCTGGTTATTCAGTAGGTATGCAAGTATGCCGGTATAACTTATGCGACTTAGCACCAAAATATGATCGCGTTGTACTTAGACGGAATTTAGTTTTAGGCTCAGATTTGGTCCCTTTCCGAATTAAAATTTAGGCTGATTCCAAAGCAGTTGACCCCACTGATTCGGTGGGATCACTCCCGTGCCAGAGATGATCTATTGAATTGAAATTAGGTTTCAGTACTTTTAAGAGTATGCTTGCTTTGCATAGGGCTTACCGTTCTTGTTTGTCTTATATGATGTAACCAGGTGCATAAGACGGGTAACTATTGCAGTTCAATTTTTAATATATCTTTGGCGTTTTCCTTCCTTAAGTTATAGAAGGAATCTGGTTATACGGGTGGGTGACTCCACAACGCTAAACCTGGGATCACAATTTTCACAAGGTATTTTACGTTGTCACTCTGGTTGCAGCTTATAACATTAGTGGTACCAAAATACCAAAAGTATAGTTGTAAGGCAAAATTTGAGGTTGTATTAATTATTATATTTCACTTAAAATTTTAGACACGTTTTTATAAGGAGGTATTAATTTTGGTCACTTCAAAGTTAACCGTAAGGAATTTAATATAAAAATGTGACTTTACTTATTGGCGATTGTAATAAATAGGAATGCAAAGGTAAAACTAAGAGATATGGAAGTATATAAAAAATGTGTAGCTTGGAGTGACCGTTACTTTTTCTCAATTCCATACTATTCTCTTCTACTTAATTGCATTATAAAAGCCATAAGTATGAAAAGATGTTCATTTGAACTTCATTGAGTGGATTTGTGATTGACTTCATACGTTAGCAAAAAAAAATTTTAGAGGTTTACCCTGGTTCGATCGTTTAATTAATACGTTTTCAGTGACCCAATTAGTGATACTATTTATGTCCATACCGTGTATCTTAACACCATAAATCACCCTATTGTGAAACAGAGTTTAACAAATAAATAATTACAGTCACAAAAAAAGTTAGTATTAAAATTAGCAAAATATTTTCGTCTCATTTTCTTTGTCTTGCAATAAGTTTGGGTAACAAAATAATAACTGCAATTATTCAGATTTTTCACCCATCACACGTCGGTCCAAGGACGAATCCTATTAAATTTGGTGAACATCGGTCTATGTTTAGACCTAGTGCCCATATAAGGGTCCTACCAAAATTATATTGTTTATACGCTGCAGGTCGCAAATATTAAGATATTTTGATGAAATTTGGTACACCGACTTATGGCAGCCCAAGGACGAAGCCTATTGATTTTGGTTAACACCGGTCCATGTTTAGACCTAGTGCCCATATAAGGGTCCCCCCAAAATTGGCTTGGTTACAAACTGCAGATCGCAAATATTAAAATATTTTAAAGAAATTTGGTGCGCTGACTCACATTATAGAAAATTTTGACACAAGCCCCATTTTAACCCATTCGAATTTCGGATTCAAACATTAGTTGGCTTTTACCCAGACTGGTGTAGGGTATTGTATAGTCGGCATGCCCGACTTTAACCTTTTTACTCGTTAAATTTATATTTGTATATTAAGAACATGAATTAATGAAGAAATGTAATAATGAATGCATGAATGAATTAAAGAAATAAAAAAAAAATAATTTATAGTAATTTAATTTTTTTAAATAATTCATAATAAATTTTATTATACACATTATTTAAAAACTATAGCCCAAATTAGTTTGGAAGTATCGTAAAAAAAGTAACGTATCATTCACATAATGAATAAAAAGAGTATAAAAAATAAAAATATTGTATTTTTTATCTTTTTCTTGTGCATAGAATTAAATGTCAAGTAATAAAATAGAAAATTTCTATTTTCAACAGAACTTTTTTACGATTTTACTTGACAACAGTTTCAATGCATAGAAAAAAGATAAAAATATATTTCTATATTATTTTAACACATTGAATTGATTACAGATACGTTTTTTTACTTTACGATTAGACTAATGAAGCCTTATCCCCTAAATTCATAAACGCTTTGTAAAATTATAGGAGGTTTATTGAACAAATTTTGTTTGAAAATGACGTTTTGTAAACCTGCTATAGCTTTACAAAGCATTTATGAATTGAGGGGTATATATTTTTGTGTATATAAATTATTTATTCTTAAAAAGTATTCCATTAGTTAATAAATTTTAATGAACTAAAAATAATTCATAATAAATTTCCTGTTCTTGTAAAATTTTAAGAGTGTAATATTTTTCTAAAATTTCTTAAACAAAACGACGTCAACCTGCTTTGTTGAAAGCTACCATGCCACTAAATAAATTTTACTCTCTATAGTTGATAGTTTTGTTGCCATTCGTGTTGTGTACGTGTGAAAAGCCGATTATGATCGGCAGGGTCACCGCTGAGAATTTTGAAAAAGTAGCACAAAAAGTCGTTTTTTCAAAATAAAGTCGCACAAAAAAGTCATTTTTTCAAAAAAAAAGTAGCACACTTTTTTTAATGGTTTTTTATTTAAACAAAACACATCCAACGAAAAGAAATAACAATTTAAACAAAAAAAAATTAGAAATCCACCGAAAGATTTATTATTTTGAAAATTTGTTTCTGTGTTTTTTACAAGTTCATTAATGGGAACTCAGTCTTCTATTTCGGTATCTAGCAAATTCGGAGTTAATAGCATCGAGTCACAGGTTTTGACTTTTAACTTATTGGTTAAATTAATTTTCATTAAAAATGCGTTCTTATTCCATTGAACTAATTTTTATGTTATTTTGTCTTAAAATTTAGGATTAAACTAATATTTTTTATAATTCCAATTTTGCATAGCTATTAATTTCATTTGTATTTGAACTAATTTTGGAAGCTAGTTTTTAGTAATCTGTGTTTCTTCCCAATAAACCAAACGATATCGTCACGATATCGAAACGACATCACCTAGGTGATATTTATTATCATATATGATAATCACTTGTGATACGAAAACGATAGATTTTTTGTTCTAAAATGTACCTTTCGTAACGATATCATATTTCCAAGGAATTATGTTACCGTTTTCACTATCGAAATAATGGAATAATGATATTAAAATCGCCAAAATCTGGTCCAGCTTCGAAACACTATCGTTATTCCCGGCGATTTCGATATCGAAAATGCTAGCAAAACCGGAATTTTTTTAAAATGAGCTGAAATGAAGCCATAATGAAAAATTGATAGTGAAATCTTCATATTCAGAAGATAAGTCGAACTCAACTAGATTTTCCAACTATAATTGTCCAATAACAAGTAGTATAAATAGCCAAACGAAGTAAAAATTTTAAGTTTTTATAAATTTTATTTGTTTCTGCAAACTGTTTGAATTTTTGTAAATAATGAATATTTTGAAGTATACTTTATCATAAAACCTTATGGAAAACGATATTTCAATCTTATTGGAATATGATATCATTTTCGGATATTTAAGGTGATAGCGATTTCGCTATCATATCGTTCTTTGGTTTATTGGGTTAATTTTAAAATTTTGCTAGTTGGTTCAAATAATATTTGTTTTTAAATCATTGATGGAACTCACAGTGCGCTATATTAAGTTTTAAATTAGCATTTGTTGGAATTATTAGAATTATCTGCATGATATCAATGAATTTTTGCATTAGATCTATGAATTGTCACTGGAATTCGTCCATTGAAACTTTTCATTAAATTAATGCAATTTTTCATAAAAGTTAATGAAAAATTTCATATTAGAATTTAAAAAATAACAATTCTTTAATTTTTAGTTTCTAAGCATTTACTGGTATTAAAATACCTTTTCGAATAAAGCAAAACTAAAAAATGGCATCGAAGATATTACCGAATAAAGCACCGTAAGTTGTTTTTCACATGAAAAAATTTCTCTCAGACTTTAAATGCTTTAAATTGCAATTTAAGTTAAAAAAATTAACAATATTTTAATTTTATAACAAAGCCACAATCACAATTAACACAAAATGTCACTTTTTTACCAGAAAAATAATAGTCTTGTATATTAAATTTGCGTGAAAACTAAGTTTGCACAATTTTAACGTGAAACTCATTGTCGTGAAAAATAATTTTTTTTATATGGAGTATAACAGTTTTTTCACGTGAAAACTGAACAACTTACGGTGCTTAATCCATAGAATTTTAAAAATTCAAATGCTATAAATTTATCTCAGAGCTTCGAAAGAATTAATTTAAGTTTAATTCATAAAAAAATTAATTCAGTTTTAGAAAATGTTTATATGTATACCATTCCGTGCAACCATTCCTAAAGAATTCATTCATTGGCTGCATTCCCAAATCTTTAATAAGTAATGGATGAATTTAATTTATCATTCACCTTTTAATTGAAAGAAAATTTTAATTCATTCAAATATAATTAATTCCATAAGAATTCAAAATAATTCCATAAGAATGCATTTACAAAATGAAAATTGAAAACACGGTTTCTAAGTGAAAATTGAGTTTTGGCACAATAAAGGCCCATTTGGCACATTTTAGTCACACACTTGGCACAAAACAAAATTTTTCAAGTCCCATCACTGTTTAACATTATTCTTTGAAATAAGTTTTTGGGCTAGAAAAGTGGTTTTTTGCGTTCCTGTAATTTTGTCATTTTGTGAGAGGATTTTGTGCTTACTCTCATTTTACCGAACTTTACCCAAAAAGTAAAGAAACACACCTAATATTTCAAAACGTAGATTATTCTTCACAAAATAGCTTCAGTAGCGATAACAATGAAACAGTAAATATAGAAGAACCCTCACAAAGTGCAAAGAAAAAACGCCGAACATTTGATGCAATTTCATATGAATTAGAATGTTATCCAAAAAAGCCGAAAATCGGTGAACACTTGCAGCCTTTAAATAATCCATTACGGTCCATTATACCAAACAATTTAACATCGTTAAAGCACGTTAATTTTATATGGGTTCTTTCTCATTTTTTTAAAAATGGAGAATACTCCAATGTGGGTTGGATTTAATAGTTTAATTTTTAAAGACATATCACCGATCCAAAAGATATCTTATTTAACAACAATCAATTTGTCACCAACGAGTACAGCCGTCGTGTTAGAGACAATGAAACAATCACAAAAAGTTGCTTTAGAGTGCAACGAAAAGTACATGCAAGTTACATATGATTTAGCGATAACTAAAGTTGCTCTTCAAATCCAGGCTACCGAAAAACCTCGTTTTGATAATTTGTTTATACATGTCGGTACATTCCATGTGATGATGGCATTTTTCAAAGCCGTAGGCAAATTCATTGATAATTGTGGTATTACAAACTTTATGGTCAGCACTGAATTGCTAGCAGGTGGATCTGTAAATAGTTTTATAAGCGATAAACATTTTAATAGATGCAAAAGACTGCATACTATTTTGTCTGCATCTCTTCAAATCTTGCATTTTGAAAGTTTCACCAAATTATACGACATTTCATTTACTGATGAGATGAAAAACTATTTATTACACTTTACTGAACAAAACTATGTTGTTCCGATTTTACAAAATGAATCTTTAATTAAATTATTTGAAAAGTATGAAATTTACAAAACAGAAAGAAGGAAAACATAGCAAAACTGCCCAATTTTATATAACTTATGTTAATTTCATAGACTATTACTTTATGTTAAATACCAGCATAAGAACATCAAATTTTGAATTATTCAAGTTTATTTTTCCTAAACTGACTAACTTGTTATTCATTTTAAATTTACAAAATTATTCACGTTATTTAGTAAAATATCATGATAACTTAATGAATATTGATGAATCACATCCTGGCTTGAAAGAAGAATTGGAGAAAGGATCACTTGGTATCAAAAGAACGGAAAAACCATTTTCTAGACAGCCTATTGATTTAACTCTTGAGCAGACAATAAACGCGGATGCTGCAAATAAACTAACAGGTGTCAGCCATATTACCAATTCTATTTCTGCGCGACAAAGGTGGTGTAAAAGCCATACCATAAGATGTACTGTAGTTGCTCATGTGATGGAAGAAACAGGTATGAGAAAGCGGCAGGATATAACAGCGGATCTTCAAAAAAGTCGTATCCAAAATAGTTCATCGCAAATTAACAACTTCATTGAAATTATTAAAAATAATTTCAATCCATTTGCAAACGATATTGATCATCATTCGTTATTTAATATTTCAACGGGTCAAGCAGTACCAGAAAACATAGAAAATTTTTTACTAAACATCGAAAAAAATGGGAACGACCAACGTGAAAAATTCATTGAAGAATGTACACAAGACAAAGACAGATTTGAAAGAGCTATAAAAAAAAAAAATCTTAAATTTTACGGATGCGTTGCAGAAGAAGAAAATGTCAATTTCTGGTAAAGTGATGGAAGTACGCATGCAAAGAGACTTATTCGGGCAGTTACTTTGTATATCTCTACAAAAAACACTGGATATTGAAAAGGTATTAAGCTATCCATTAACTCCCGTTCCGTTATCAATGTGTCATGTGGATGGAAGTATTTGCAAGACTAATAAATCTGTGCTTTTAAAAATATTAGAAAAACAAACGACTAATGAGGTACCTGAAAATACTGATATAATAGTTTTTGACGGTTTTTTTATGTTTCATTTAATGAAAGATGTACCGCTCCGTTACGGAAAAATTTCCAAAAAAGTGTTACATATGTGGGTCTCGAACAATGCATCTACTATTATAATACCATTTGATAGTTACGTGTTTCCATCCATAAAAGACCACGAACATAATTTAAGAGGAGTAAGGCCAGCGAATTGTCACATTGAAGGGCCCGATCAAGTACGTCAATCAGAATTTGCATCTGAATTGAAAAATGTTAATTTCAAAGAGGCTTTAGTAAACTTCATCATACGTGATTGGGCAAATGACTATATGGCTCCTATTACACAGTACAACAGCCAATCTGGGGGGTGAGAAATTCCAAGCCAGGGTGATGGTACTAGGTCAGTATAGTAAAACCCTCAAAGGGTTTGGCGTTCGTATGTGTCATTTTTTTTTATGACCTTTTAAATTTTTTCCTTATCTTGATGTTTTTTCGCTTAGTTGTAACTTGAGAACCACTTGTCCGATTTTGATGAAACAAATTTAGAAAAATTTAGAATTACAATTTCTTTAATCCGTTCATATAACATTTTTCTTTATAATCAACAGTTTTGCCGGTAAAAATAAATTTGTGGAGAAAAAAAAATATTTTTTTGCCTAAAAATTAAATTTTTTTTTTTTAAATTTATAAAAATTTTAATTTTTAGGCAAAAAAATATTTTTTTTTCTCCACAAATTTATTTTTACCGGCAAAACTGTTGATTATAAAGAAAAATGTTATATGAACGGATTAAAGAAATTGTAATTCTAAATTTTTCTAAATTTGTTTCATCAAAATCGGACAAGTGGTTTTCGAGTTACAACTAAGCGAAAAAACATCAAGATAAGGAAAAAATTTAAAAGGTCATAAAAAAAATGACACATACGAACGCCAAACCCTTTGAGGGTTTTACTATACTGACCTAGTACCATCACCCTGACTTGGAATTTCTCACCCCCCAGACAATAATCCCAAAAATGTTCCATAGTGTTATTGGCAACAAAAAAATTTATATAAATTTTGACACATGCTACAAATATGAAGTAATAAATAATCACGTAGAAAGAACCGAAGTCTCTAATTTATCCTGCCCAGCACACGAAGAGGCGGATACCAAAATTGTATTCCATATTTGTCAAATAAATGTTAATGCAAATGTAACCATAAGATGCTCAGATACTGATGTTGCAATTATAATGTTAGGAAATATGGAACATTTACAACATAATTTAAATATTTCAATGCATGTTGGCGTAGGAAATCACCAAAGATTTATTAATATAACAAAATTATATGAAAATTTGGTTCCGCAGTTGAGCGCCGCATTACCGGGATTTCATGCCTTTACAGGTAAATTTGCTAAAATTTTATCGATTAACATTATAACATAATTATTTTGCTTAATACTGAATAAACTGCATTTATTTTTTTAGGCTGTGATTTTAATCCTTCATTCTTCCGGAAAGGAAAAAACCGACCGTTTCAAATACTGCAGAAATCAGATAAATATATTGATGTTTTCAGAAAAATTTGTAACTCTGATGGCATAAACCTGAATGAAGAATTTTCGATATTGGAGGAATTTGTTTGTCGTGTATACGGCTTCAAAAGTATCAATGAAATCAATAAAGCTCGTTTGGTCACCTTCTTAAAAACTTATAAAATATTAGAAAACGATGACGTCTTTCGTCTGCCAAAAAGCAATACCGACGGATCATCATTACCGCCTTGCCAGTTAGAATTGCAACAACATTTTTTACGATCATATTATATTGTGAAACTCTGGGCTAATGCTTTTCGCAAAATTCCGAATCAACTTATGAATACGGTTGGGAGGAAACTGAAAACAGATACTTTTTCAAATGGTTCGAAGGCGAACAATTACCTTCAACTATTTCGGAAATTATGATTACTAGTGAAGGTATTTAAAATATATTTTTATGTTAATTTTAAGAAATAATAATAGATAACTCATAAATTCATAGATATCGACGGAGACGATATGGAGAAGGATATCATTTTTAACGATTCCAGTGACGAAGAAGAAAGCGGACAGAGCGAAAATGAAGATTTATCATAGTCAGTGCGACCCTCACATTTGATTGAAAAATCGCCATGGAACTTTAACGGTGCCTTTTACCAGAATTTGTTTCAAAGAATATAAATTCATCTGGTAGTTTAATTTTAATTTGACTTTGTCGTAATGAGCTTTTTACATACGAAAATGAATTATTAATTTTATTTTGAAAATATTTTTCCGTTTTGGTTATAATAAATTTTTATACCATATTTTCTTATTAGTTTCCTGATTTAATCACAATACAAAACTTCTTTGAAAATAAAATTCCTTGTAAAGTAAAAGTATGAAATGATATTCGACTTTTTATTTTATGTACACGCAAATAAATTCTTGGCGGATGTTAATCAATTACAATTACACTACTTTTCGGTTAAAGTCACATCACTTATAGTCCATTTAGCGATATAGTCCACTTTTTATGCTTTTACTGTCATCTAAAATCAAATTTCATACAAAATGAGTACGATATAGTCCATTACCGATATAGTCATTAACGATATATGTACCCTACGGGGAATGGGAGTCAATTGCCCTCCAAGGACTTATCCCGTGACCGGTCAACCGAAGGCATATTACTAAATTAGTACAAATATGAACCAAAGAGAATGAATTAATTTTCTAAGTATTTTCTGATTCGTGACTTTCACTGTTGCTTTTAAAAAACTTGACCGATACCGAAATAAAAAACAAAATTCGCGGCATATTTTTTAAAATATTTTTTTATTTATTTTACTCTTTTATTTATTTTGAACTTTATTTTTTTACGATTGGCTTATTTTAGTTCTTATTTTAAATTTTTATAATTTTTTGCTAAAAAATTTTAAGTTTTGTATTTTCAACGTTTTTTAATGTTAAAGCTGTTTTAATTTTAACAATTGGTATTTCATTTAATTTTCTTTTTAACTTAGGGGCAATTTTTTAAATTTTTATTTATATTATCAGAGTTTTTGAGGTAATTTTCTAATTTTTAATTGATTTTTTAATTTAATTATGGCCAACGCAAAAAACGAGTCAACTGCCATTAAAGGACCTATGCCGTGACCGGTCAATCGGGGGCATACTGAAGGCACTTCCACTATATTTGTGTGTGTTATTGTTGTTTTCTTTTCTATTTTTTTCTTTTCCATTTTTTTTTATTTGCTTGTAGTATTTGTTTTTTCTTTTTTATTTCAACAGAAACGAAAAATATATAACTTTACCATCAGCCAGCCATCACGCATAAGCAACATTAGCTCAGATGGTAGAGCGTTTGCCTTACAAGCAGGAGGTCGTGTTATCGAGCCCTACTCCAACGCGAAGTAGATTATTTTTCATTCTTAATTTTTTTATTAGTTTATTTGAAAAGTTATTTTTAGACACACCACCTTACTGTCACAAGGTGTCTAAACTGTGGCAATTGGTCATTTCCAATGACAACGCCATGTTAAAGTGATATGTCTCTTTCAAACAAAAAGGCCGATCAACGACCGGTCTCCGCCCCCTTGGGACCTATCCTGCGTGTCACCTGGGACCGTTCCCTTTCCCCGTAGGGTAGTTAGAGCGGTGGGAAAAAATTTTATAAAATGAGTTTTGTATGGGAGATCCATTAGAGAGTGAAGATCGGGGGTAGGTATGTTCTGAAAACATGTTGGGGTTGAAAAAATATTGGGGGTCAGTCATACATTTGACTCCTCTAGTGGCAACCCTGGAACAGTAAGAGCGGTGGGAAGAAATTTTATGAAATGAATTTTGTATGGGAGCTCCCTTAAGGAGTGAAGATCGGGGGTGGGTATGTTCTGATAAAATGTTGGGGTTGAAAAAGTATTGGGGGTCAGTCATACATTTGACTCCTCTAGTGGCAACCCTGGAACAGTTAGAGCGGTGGGAAGAAATTTTATGAAATGAGTTTTTTATGGGAGCTCCCTTAAGGAGTGAAGATCGGGGATGGGTATGTTCTGAAAAAATGTTGGGGTTGAAAAAGTATTGGGGGTTGGTCATACATTTGACTCCTCTAGTGGCAACCCTGGAACAGTTAGAGTGGTGGGGGCAAAGATTATAAAAATGTGCTTATATGGGAGCCCCCTTAGTGAGTGGAGATAGGAGGTATGTATGTTCGGAAAAAATGTTACGTGAGGAAAATTAAGTGGGGTCGGTCTAACATTCTACCCATCTAGGGACGACCCCGGAGCAGTTGTGGTGCTTGTTTTGGATTTTTCGCCTAATTTTCACACTGGTGATGGACGCCTTAAGCAACCACTTTGGGGCGGCAGACTACTTTTTCTGTTTTTTTACTATATTGGGTACTATCATACAAAATTTCAGCAGTAACAAAATGACTTTGATTTTCGTGAAATTTGACATGTTTATGGGGGTGACGGACGCCTTAAGCAACCACTTTGAGGCGGCAGACTACTTTATTCTGTTTGCTTACTATATTGTCTATAAGCATACAAAATTTCAGCAGTAACAAAATGACAACCTCAAAATGTCGCTGCCTCCCGGACTATTACTTAACATAATGATGTAAAGAACGTTTTGTTCTTTGTTCTACACTAAAAAATTTACCTTTATGGAAATTTTTTTGGCAACTAGCCACCAAACTTTGATGTATGTCTCTAGATTATAAATTAAAAAAAAAACCGCACTTAAAAAATAGCAAAATTATGGCGGAACGCGAAAAAAGACTTTATGGCAGAAAAATTCAGTTAAAAAACTTAATCAGCGATTAACATTCTTCAAACAAACCCTACGGGGAAAGGGACCGGTCCCAGATGACACGCAGGATAGGTCCCAAAGGGGCGGAGACCGGTCGTCGAGCGGTCTTTTTGTTTGAAAGAGACATATCACTTTAACATGGCGTTGTCATTGGAAATGACCAATTGCCACAGTTATACACATTGTGGCAGTAAGGTGGTGTGTCTAAAAATAGCTTTTCAAATAAACTAATAAAAAATTAAGAATTAAAAATAATCTACTACGCGTCGAAGTAGGGCTCGATAACACAACCTTCTGCTTGTAAGGCAAACGCTCTACCGTCTGAGCTAATGTTGCTTATGCGTGATGGCTGGCTGATGGTTAAGTTATATATTTTTCGTTTCTGTTCAAATAAAAAAGAGAAAGAAAAAACAAACACACACAGCAAATAAAAAAACATGGAAAAGAAAAAAATAGAAAAGAAAACAACATTAACACACACAAATATGGTGGAAGTGCCCTGAATATGCCCCCGATTGACCGGTCATGGAATAGGTCCGTTAATGGCAGTTGACTTGTTTTTTGTGTTGGCCATAACTAAATTAAAAAATCAATTAAAAATTAGAAAATTACCTCAAAAACTCTGATAATATAAATAAAAATTTTAAAAATTCCCCTTAAGTTAAAAAGAAAAGTTAAATGAAATACCAATTGTTAAAACTAAAACAGCTTTAACATTAAAAAACGTTGAATATACAAAACTTAAAATTTCTTAGCAAAACATTATAGAAATTTAAAATAAGAGCTAAAATAAGCAAATCGTGAAAAATAAATTTAAAAATAAATAAAAGAGTAAAATAAATAAAAAATATTTTTAAAAATATGCGGCGACTTTTGTTTTTTATTTCGGTATCGGTCAAGTTTTGTTAAAAGCAAAATAACGGAACAGAGAATACCTAGAAAATTTATACATTTTCTTTTGTTCATATTTGCACTAATTTAGTAATATGCCTTCGGTTGACCGGTCACGGGATAGGTCCTTGGAGGGCAATTGAATCCTCATTCCCCGTAGGGAATATACTGATGCAAAAAGTTTCGTTTTGGCAAATTTTTTTCGCGATTTTTTTTTGCAACTAACCACCAAACTTTGTTATATGAAATAGGCATTATAGTCCCTAGATTATAAATTTGAAAAAACCGCACTTAAGAAATTGCAAAATAATGGTGGAACGCGAAAAAAAGACTTTATGGTACAAAAACTGAATTAAAAAACCTAATCAGTGATTAACATTCTGCAAACAAATATATTAATGTAAGAAATTTCCTTTTTGCAAATTTTTTTTCGCGATATTTTTTCGCGATTTTTTTTAACTAGCCATCAAAGTTTGTTGTATGAAATGGGCATTATAGTCCCTAGATTACAAATTTTAAGAAACCGCACTTAAAAAATTCAAAAATAATAGTGGGACGCGAAAAAAGACTTTATGGTAAAAAAATTTAATTAAAACACTTATTCAGCGATTTACATTTTGCAAACAAATCCATTTATGTAAGAATTTTCCTTTTTGTAAATTTTTTTTTCGCGGTTTTTTTTTAACTAGCTCCCAAACTTTCTTGTATGAAATGGGTGTTATAGTCACTAGAATATAAATTTTAAGAAACCGCACTTAAAAAACTCCAAAATAACGGCGGGACGCGAAAAAAGACTTTATGGTAAAAAAATTTAATTAAAACACTTAATCAGCGACTTACATTCTGCAGACAAATCTATTGATGTAAGAATTTTCCTTTTTGTAATTTTTTTTTTCGCGATTTTTTTCGCAGTTTTTTTTTAACTACCCAAGTAAAAAAAATTGATATGGAGCCATATAAAGTTATATTTAATTATATATAATCTTTTATGAAATTAGATATAATTATATCCGAAAAATGAGAACGTCTTATTGTATCATATTGTATCGAATTGTATACAATTGTATACAATTTGGTACATTTTGATACAATTTTATGCAATTCGATACAATTGTATCCGAATTTTGTCTTCATCCAATTACATCAAATTATATCCTTTTGTATAAAATTATATAAAATGTTATAAAAGTGGACATAGTTTGATACAATTATATCTAAATATTAACCTTATACTTTTTATCATATTATATAGGACCATATCTAACAATATACATACTTACAAAAATAATTTTTTTAAATAAAAAAAATTTTCAATTACTTGTAATTGTAATTGTTCTTTTTTTGATTGCAATTACAAATAATCGGCCTGATTACGAGTGTCGAATTTGTAGTCGAAATTTTCGACTCCATATAAAATGATTTTGTATATAATGGAAATTATAAAGAAATGAAACTCTGATGCTGGATTTTTTTAAATCTGAGTGCTATGGTAAATCCAATTGAAAAATTGTTCAAAAGTTGCGTTTTTAGTGAATTTTCAGCAAATTCGACTTAGTTTCGACTATGACTACGACACTCGTAATAAGGCCGAATATGTAATTATAGATGAGTTTTTTTTTCAATTACAATTACATGTAATTGTGTAATTGCATGTGTAATTAATTACAAAATGTAATGATTAACCCCAGGCCTGCTGGAGATCTTATAAGTTCGATAAATCTTCCATTACTTTTATCCAGATTTATCATGACAGTGCAATAAACATGAAAAAAAATTTCTTTTAATTTAGTAATTTTAAAATAAAGTTAACAACACTAAAATTTTAAAGTTAATTGGATTATGATATGCAACCAAGATATAAGAAACCAGTCAAGTGTACGTTATAGTATAGAGAATTTCGTATTAAAGCTTCAGTGTTGTTAATGTTGCGTAAGCCATTTTTGACTCATGCTCAAAAAAAAAACATTACTCACGCACGAGCATTTCGTTTTTTACTCAGCACACATGATTATATTAACTTACTTATTAAACTTACAATCAGAAAATTCTCACGCAAAACAGTAAAAATTACTAAAAACATATGATGCAAAAAATAAACTCACACACGAATCAATCACGGGTTATTCTTACTCACGCACGAATCACTTAAGTATAGTAATTATTACTCACGATCACGTGTGAATAACGTGACTCACAAACATTTCGTGTCACGCGCCAATCCCTAGTAATTACTAAATCTAAAACTAGTTCAAAATCATTGATAACATGGAACCAAATATAATACAATACGGTTTTATATGGACCTTATATATTTTTATATCAAATCACTTTGAAAAAATTGCCTATGTGGGATGATATATAATTATAGATGATTTTATAAAGAACGTTATAAGTTATATGTATATGGGTTCATATTCGTCAATATATAATCATAAATAACACAAATTATAAAAGATTTCTTATATGGATCCACATAGTTTTATATTATTATGTATAGTGTCATACTAAATTATATATAAACGTACCTTTGAGGAAAAAATATCTAACATATGACTATATAAAAGTATATGAATGTATATGAAAGTATGAATTTAAAAGCATATGTGGCCATATGTAACTATAAGTTACTATATGCAATTACATAAAATAATATATGATTATATAAAAACTTTTTTACTCGGGTAGCTCCCAAACTTTGATGTATGAAACGGGCATTATAGTCCCTAGATTACAAATTTTAATAAACCGCACTTAAAAAACTCCAAAATAATGGCGGGCCGCGAAGAAAGGCTTTATGGTAAAAATATTTAATTAAAACACTTATTCAGCGATTTACATTCTGCAAACAAATCTATTGATGTAAGAATTTTCATTTTTTAAAATTTTTTTTTCGCGATTTTTTTCGCGGTTTTTTTTTAACTAGCCGCAAAACTTTGTTGTATGAAACGGGTATTATAGTCACTAGAATATAAATTTTAAGAAACCGCACTTAAAAAACTCCAAAATAATTGCGGGACAGCAAAAAAGACTTTATGGTAAAAGAATTGAATTAAAACACTTAATCAGCGATTTACATTCTTCAAGCAAATATATTAATGCAAACATTTTCCTTTTTGGATTTTTTTTGTTTGTGATTTTTTTTCGCAATTTTTGTTTTTTTTTCAACTAGCCACCAAACTTTGTTGTACGAAATGAGTATTATAGTTCTTAAATTATAAATTAAAAAAAACCGCACTTACAAAATTGCAAAATAATGGCGGATCGCGAAAAAAGACTATGGTACTAGAATCGAATTAAAAAACTTAATCAGCTATTTATGTTCTGCAAACAAATTATATTGACGCCAGAATTTTCCTTTATGCAATTTTTTTCGCGATTTTTTTTTTTTTGCAACTAGACACCAAAACTTGGTATCAAATATGCATACCATAGGCCTCAGATTATGAACTAAAAAATGCTTTTAGTAATTTGTAAACCTCATATTTTTAAAATAAAAAACTTCGACAAAAACGGATTGTAATGAAAAACAAATGGGTGTTTCATTACTATGTAAACATTAGGTAAAAGTAATGAAAATTAAAAAAAGGTTCATTTTAATTTTCAAAACAAATGAAAATTTAAAAAAATATTCATTACCATTTTTTAACGCAATGGTAATGAAAAAAAAAAAAACATTACCATTTCTTCAAAAAATGGTAATGATAAAAAAAGCTCCATTACCATTACATCAAGTAATGGTAATGAAAATGTAATGGTAATGATTTTAGCCCATCTCTGGCTGACACAAGCTTACACACTACATGTGTTTGTATGTTTTTCATTCAAGAGTTTAGTTACGTCTTTTTGCATTAAGAAATACATGCACTTGTATTAGTTACGTCCGTTTGAATTTCTTTAAAGTCGCCATTTTTGATCGTAGAAGCCTAAAATTTTGTATAAACATGTAGTTTGATAAAACGAATAATCAATAAAAAACTCGATTTCGAATTTTTGTGTAGTTACGTCCGTTTGCATTTAAGGTGGTGCAAATATGCGGTCATTTGTTGCGTCACAAACAATCGCTTTAGAACTAAAGGCTTTCTTAACCCTTTCTCATTCCATACCATTCATAAAAAAACCCAAATGCAACAAAATTCGCGGAAAATAATTGCATTTTTTGGTTTTTCCAATCATTATGCATTTATTGCTATTGTTGCAATGTGTGTGTCTATATGAAAACTGTTTGCGTCTTCTAAACGTAAACAAGTAGAGTAACGGAATGTGTGCAAAAAACAAATATGTGAAGAATTTTTTCTTGGAATACTTAAATGAATATGAATGAATTAAATTGGAATACTGAAAATGCTTGAATTTTTACGATTTTAAAAATTTTAGTGCAAAATTTTCAATTTTTGAAACATTTATTTGGGTTTACAGACACATTGTTACATTCGATTTAAAATCAAATTTTTTGTAAAATTTGAATGAACATATTTTAGAAATTCGGAAAACATTAAAATTTAAGGTGCTTTCACAATGTTAGAGTGACTCTACTCTGCAGCACAGATTGAAATATTAACTGTTCAAAATGTAGAGTAGAGTTACTTCAAAAAAAATATTTGACGTTTCAATACTTACGCAGATTTTGCGAATATCTTGCCACGGCTTTCAGTACTGTTATTATAAAAAAAAATTTTATTATATATTTTATTCTATATTGAAACTATTTGTTTATATTTTTCAATATTATAATTTGTTCAATTTATAATTTGTTGACAATTAGAGATGTGAGCAAATTAGTGATGTGTTTTTTTTAGTTATATTTGTCATGTTAAACAGTTAACAGAGTGATGTTAACTCTAGAGTGAAACAAATCTGTACTCCAGAGTCAAATTTGTTTGTTTGTTTGTAATAAAAAAAGATAGCAAAATACAAAAATGTATTAGTAAGAAAGAGAAAAGAAGAGAAGAGAATACTTTACTGGTCAATGTTGTACTTGAAAATATTCTTTATGTATTTGCATTCCACATAAAATTACCTTTCATTTCTATTGTATTGTTGTTACTAAAAGTTAATATCAAAGTTTTATATTTAAGCAATAAAATGATGAACTAAATGAGAATTTCTAAAAATAAGACATCTTAAGACAATGTCGCTCATCTTGTCGTCAACGGAGTCGTAAGACGACAGTAATAATATTTTTTCGCTCACCATTTCGTCAACATAGTGGGTTATACAACAAATACATTATAATGTCGCTGAACTTGTCACCAACAGAATGTTGTTATACACGATCAGCTAATATTTTGTTCATGCAGCTAATCGTTAAAGAGGATTTCCTTTACATAGTCTTTCAAGACAATTTCAGCGACAAATGTCGTTAGCGAAAAATTCTAAAATGTCTTAAAGAAATCGTTGAAGACCATTTCATAGATGATGATTGGCCATATTCTTCGTTTTTCTTTCGTGTACGTTGATACAAGAACCCAGTTGGCTCTGTCTTGAAGACATCCTCGACGCTCGGTGCACGACCATAAAAATTCGTAAACGACATATTGGTGATAGTCCATACAAATCGTTGATGACGTTTTCAAACGATTGTCTGCAAAATCGTACACGACCACCTGAGCGACATTTTGTCGAGATTGTCCTTGAATCTATTTGACCATTTGGGCGACAGTTTGCCCCACTTTGTCGTTGAAGACGAAATAGACGACATTGTTCACAATGCTAACGTAGACGACCTTGTTGGTGACAGCTTCGCCTAGATGGTCACTGACAACACTGATTTCTTTATTATTTTTTCAAACAAATTTAAACTAAAAACTTCTCATCGAGTTAATATTTTTATTTACTTAAATGTGAAACAAACGGCGCAAAAAACGGTTTTATATTTTTTTTGCATATGTAAAAATAATTTTGTTTTTAAATTTAATTATATATATTATTTGCTGTTAATTTGAATTTTTATTTAAACAACGTTTCATTTAAAAAATTGCTTTATTAATTTAAGAATAAAGCGCTTGTATTAAGCAATGTTAATACTAAAATTTAATATCAAAGTTTTATATTTAAGCAATAAAATGATTAACTAAATGAGAATTTCTAAAAATAAGACATCTAACGACAATCTCGCTCACCTTGTCGTCAACGGAGTCGTAAGACGACAGTAATAATATGTTGTCGCTCACCATTTCGTTAACATAGTGGGTTATACAACATATACATGACAATGTCGCTGAACTTGGCATAAACAGAATCTTATACACGATCAGCTAAAATTTCGTTCGTACAGCTTATCGTTAAAGATGATTTCCTTCACATCGTCTTTCAAGACAATTTCAGCGACAAATGTCGTTAGCGAAAAATTCCAAAATGTCTTAAAGAAATCGTTGAAGAAAATTTCATCGTTGATGTTTGGCCAACTGGGAAAGAATAAAAATGAATACTTCGTGGTGTGCAAATACGAACTCTGGAATTGGGTTAACTAGTAGGCGATATTTTTTTATTTTTTATTTCTCTCATATATTCTTAATATAATAAATAAAGAAATTCAATCGTAAGAAAAGCGTCTTCCAATTGTTAATGGTCAATTGAAATTAAATTTTAAATTAGTTTTGAGCAATTTCACCAAAATTAATTACGTTAATAGTTTAATTTCACTAAAAACGGTTAATTTACTTGATGAAATTAATTGATGTAATTAATTAAATGTATAAAAAATTTTATTTTCCGTAAAGCTGAACTATGTTTAAATGAAAGTAATAATAAATAAAAACAAAGTTTCGAAATAACCTTGATTTTATTAATATTATAGTGCAATTAAAAAAAATTGTGCAACAACCAAAATCATTCGCACTATGTGTGGTCTGCCAAAGATTTTAACCTTATAGAACAACGGTGGGCAAATGAGGCCCTTTGCTGATTTTTGTGCGGCCCTTGTTGAAATTTAAATTTAGATTTTTTTCATCTCAAACATTTTTTTTAATATCTTATTTCGCAATGTTCTAAAATTTTGTATTTCGAAAATTTTTAGATAAAACATTAGGGCCAGATTTATTGGCAGGGCTATGATCGATTTGAAAATTTCTTACTTAAGATATATTTTAAGGAACAATTGATATTACTATTTGGGCCAGTTTAGTTAGAAATGTCTTTCTTAAAAAGTATTTAAGACAAAAATCGATCTTAGTTCTGACTATGAAACTGGCAATTAATTCTTTACAAAATAAATTCAACATCTTTTACGCTACTGTCGACTGTTACAACTACTTTGTCACAAATTTAAAAAATATGTATTTATTATATTATTATATAATATTATATTATTATTTTGTATTTAAAAAAAAAGCTTTGTCACATTTTTCAAGTTTTATTTTTGTTTTTCATCACATTTATGAAGGTTTTTATAAATATAATGGTTTTTCTTCAGTGATACTTATATTGAGCAAAATTTTT
Source organism: Leucophora obtusa (assembly GCA_949987735.1). Classification (NCBI taxonomy): domain Eukaryota; kingdom Metazoa; phylum Arthropoda; class Insecta; order Diptera; family Anthomyiidae; genus Leucophora; species Leucophora obtusa. Next base: position 173,459,254 of record OX465295.1, on the reverse strand, counting down.
TTGTAATTTTAGCAATAATTTCTAGATTACAGTTTAAAACAATGTTACTAAAATTTACTAATTATACCCTACACCACTATGTGGTCAGGGTATTATAAGTTTGTGCTGATGTTTGTAACACCAAAAAATATTGGTCCTAGACCCACCTTATAGTATACCGATCGGCTCAGAATTTTTTTTTATTTCGATTTAACGATGTCGTCCTTTAATCTTGTGCGCACTCTACAGGCAAATATTAAGATATTTTGATGAAACTTGGTACACCGACTTATGTCGGCCCAAGGACGAAGCCTATTGATTTTGGTTAAAATCGGTCCATGTTTAGACCTAGTGCCCATATAAGGGTCCTACCAAAATTATATTGTTTATACGCTGCAGGTCGTAAATATTAAGATATTTTGATGAAATTTGGTACACACACCTATGTTGGCCCAATAACGTAGCCTATTGATTTTGGTGAACATCGGTCCATGTTTAGACCTAGTGGCCATATAAGGGTCCTATCAAAATTAAATTGTTTATACGCTGCAGGTCGCAAATATTAATATATTTTGATGAAATTTGGTACACCGACCTATGTCAGCCCAAGGACGAAGCCTATTGATTTTGGTTAACACCGGTCCATGTTTAGACCTAGTGCCCATATAAGGGTCCCCCAAAATTATATTGTTTATACGCTGCTGGTCGCAAATATTAAGATATTTTGATGAAATTTGGTACACCGACCTATATCAGCCCAAGGGCGAAGCCTGTTGATTTTGGTTAACAGCGATCCATGTTTAGACCTAGTGCCCATATAATGGTCCCCCCAAAATTATATTGTTTATACGCTGCAGGTCGCAAATATTAAGATATTTTGATAAAATTTGGTACACAGACCTATGTTGGCCCAAGGACGAAGATTATTGATTTTGGTGAACATCGGTCCATGTTTAGACCTAGTGCCCATATAAGGGTCCCCCCAAAATTGGCTTGGTTACAAACTGCAGGTCGCAAATATTAAGATATTTTAAAGAAATTTGGTGCGCTGACTTACATTATAGAAAATTTTGACACAAGCCCCATTTTAACCCATTCGAATTTCGGATCCAAACATTAGTTGGCTTTTACCCAGCCTGGTGTAGGGTATTGTATAGTCGGCATGCCCGACTTTAACCTTTTTACTCGTTTTTTATAGTAATTTCTTTATACTATAAATCAGTAAATTGCGTTGCTAAAATTACAGAATATACCGCACGGCTCAAAATAGTTAAATTTCCAGTAATAACATCAACATTTTCAGTAGCCATTTTAGACTTTGTTGTTGAGTGGACGAGTTTTACAGTCAGCACAAAGCACGATTTTAAACTCAGATTTTACTTTAGTAGAAACTTTGAAAGTTCTTACCAAAGTAAAGTTTTATTAAAATTCGTACTTTGTGCTGACTATAATACTCACCGCATTGGTCTTAAATTTAGAACTGTGTGAAAAATTTGGAGTTTTGATTCATCAAAAAGAACTTGTAACGACGTGTTTTCACTTTTTAAGCTGGGGCATACTCAGCGTGCCCAGGATCCGTTACAAACTATTTATATTTCGATAAGAAAGGAAAACAATGTGCAATTTAATAATTTTTTCATAACACGTTATAAACTTTATTATTTAATTGTTCTTAACACGTAACAAGTTGACACGACACGAATATTTATTTTTATAGCCAGTAGAAGTCGGACAAGTAGCAAACGACAGTTCTTTGTAGTGGGGTAGAGCAGAACGATAGTTCACGCTCACGGCGATGATTTGAGCAGAGCGACAGCTCACGCTCACGGCGAGGATTGAGCAGAGCGATAGCTCACGCTCACGGCGAGATTTGAGCAGAGCGATAGCTCACGGCGAGGATTGAGCAGAGCGATACCTCACGCCGAGGGTTTGAGCAGAGCGATAGCTCACGGCGAGGGTTTGAGCAGAGCGATAGCTCACGCTCACGGCGAGGATTGAGCAGAGCGATAGCTCACGGCGAGATTTGAGCAGACGATAGCTCACGCTCACGGCGAGAGTGGTCACTGAGCAGAACGGTAGTTCACGCTCGTATCGGAATGTGCAATAGAACGATAGTTCATGCTCCCGCTGTTAGTCCGTATTATGGCACAGAGCGATAGCTCACGTTGCGGTCCCTATCGTCAGCTGTCCTAGGTAGTCTAGGTAGTGGTTAAAGGTGTTGAACGATAGTTAAACCCCTTTAAGCTCCTTAGGTAAAATCTTCTTTAAATGCAGAAAGATATTTCACGCACTTATAGAAGGTCTTACCTCGTTGCCGTCCACTGGCTAATTCCCCAAAATCGATCAATGCAGCAGCTTTTATACATGTTGATTAGGGTTTGGGGAAATCCCGGGAAAAGTTTGCCGGGAATTCCCGGGAAAATAATACATTTTTCCCGGGAAAACGGGAAATTTTAAAAATATAAAATTTTTTAAATTGTTTTTGTTTCGAATAGGATTTTTTAATTTTAGTCATAAAAAACATTTCAAATACCAAAACAAAAATTTCATTGTTAAAATCTTTTAAAAGGGAATACATTTATTTGACACACAAATTAAATCTTTGCCAAGTAATTAGGAGTATTTCAACTAATAAAGATTTTTCGCATGACTTATTCAAAATTTAAGTAGTAAAGCCTAAAAACTTGGTAAAATGTTTAAAAGAAATATGAAAAAAATCTTTGTTTTTTACAAATAATCGCTCTTACTATCTAAATTTTTCAAATGTATAATTTAGGTAAAGTCGACTTTAGTTAAAATTTGATTAAAAACAAAGTCGACTTTAAATTTAAAATACTCCTTTATATTAAGGGTCAATAATTTTATAAGTAACGTTTTCATTAATAAATGTGAAAAGAAAAGACTAATGGTTACCGGTGGTATCTAAATTTGGTTATCCGACATCTAAATTTGGTTCACAAAAAAAAAAAAAAAAAAAATTGATGGTCATGCAACTTCTCTTGAAGAAAACAACAACAAGCTAAAATTAGCGAAGTACCCGAAGAAAAAAGTGTAAGCTGAATAGGCATTAAAGGTTTTATGGTAGGGCAAACATTTCCTAAAATGGTATCCAAATTAGCCGCAGTCAATCCGCACCATAACTAGATCTTCGTTTATTCGAGAAAGTTTTTATAATAAAAACCTGCCATTGCAAAAAAAGAAACCGATGTAAAGAACATTATATTAAATTACTACAATCATGTAAAAGATATCATGAGAAAAGAAATATTGAGCAATATTTCTAACAATAGGAGATTTACTATAATCTTAGATGAATGGACAAGAATATCACAAAAGAGATATTTGAACATAAGTATAAACGTAAATAATTCATTTTATAACATGGGGTTGGTTTATATATCAGGAATATGTAATGCTGATGAAATAAGAAAAATTGTAGAAATAAGACTAGAAGAGTTTTAATTGCCTTTGGAAAATAACATTGTGGCCACCATATCTAATGGGCCAAGTATGATGAAACGGTTTGTTTCCGACAGTCCAGTAGTAGGTGCTTTCTGCTGGAATCGTGCAATTCATTTGGCAGTGCTGCGATTAATTTATGTGAAATCAAATGTTCAACATTCTGATATTTTTTACTTTGAAATCTCACTACACACTGCATTTGTACTGAAATAGTGTTTTTTTTAACAAAAATTATTTATATAGGTGGTTTTCATTAACAATTTTGTTCAAAAACATTTCCCGGGATTCCCGGGAAAATAATTTTTTCATTCCCGTTTCCCGGGAAATAAAAAAGTCCGGGAAATCCCAAACCCTAATGTTGATCGATGACACATAAACATTCACACATATGTATTACACAGTTGACAATAATTACAGGAGTGTTACAATTAGTAGTACAATGATGCATTTTATAGTATTTTCTAATGTTCAATGTTATGTTTGACATCTAGATGGCACTTTGAATAAAATACTGTTAAATTCAAATATAATTTAAATAAATTAGAACACTGATAAGCAACCAATAATAAAATTAATTTTATATATATACATGAGACGCAAAAACGAATGCACTGACTTTTGCTAGTCTTAAACTCAAGTTATTGACTAAATCTTTAACCCTTTGACGACCATAGGCAAGTATGCTAGCCCAAGGGTTTTTCGCAATTATAATTGCCCAGACAGAAGATAGAGTAAATATTAGGGTTCTATAAATCGACTTTCGACTAATCAATTAATCGTTTTTTTTGCGAAAATTTTCGACTTTTTGAAAGTCGACTTTCTTGTGATGCAAAAGTCGAAAAGTCGACTTTTGCTTTCGACTTTTTTACTTATTACCATATGGCTTAAAGTAAATTTTGTTTTTGCTGATATAACACAATAGAAAAAAATTAAGCAAGTGTTGCTAATTCTATTGGAAAACAAAACAGTGAAATATGACATAAAAAACTCTAAAATGTCTAAGACACACAGTGGTTTTAAACTGAGAGAATTGGTAATACATACACAACTTCTAAACTAATGTTCAGATTTGGACAAAATTTATAGAATATTGTAAAAAGGCTTTTGGAAAAAATTGTAGTCACCCTCTTTTATTAATAGGTCACCTATTTAGCACCAGAGTGCCAAAGTAGACCACCTCGAGTGTAAACAAGCTTTCGGAACCTTTGGTTTCTTAAATTGTCGGCCGATTTCAATGACTTTAGACTTTTTGAATTATACTTAGGGCGAGTAACTTTTTTCGGTTAAACATTAACCACAGATATTTATGATTCAAAACTGTGGTTAAGCACTAAACTCAGTTTATTTTGGGATAAGTTAACAGGTCTTAATTAACAATTTTTCAACAAAACTATTCGTTAATTTCAGCAGGAAAGAATATTATTGGTATTTAACTTATAACAAAAAGTTTATAGAAATAATAGTTTTTTCTTTATGTGTTTTGTCTACTAATATTGAGATAATTTTTTTGCTAAAGCATCGTAAGTAGTTTTTCACGTGGAAAAATTTCACTCCAACTTTAAATTGCAATTTAATTTAAACAAATGAACAAAATGTCACTTTTTCCCAAGAAAAATAATAGTCTTGTACATTAAATTTGCATGAAAAAAAAATCTACACAATTTTCAAGCGAAACTGATTGTCGTGAAAAATCATTTTTTTTATATGGAGTATAAAAGTTTTTTCACGTGAAACTGGAACAACTTATGGTGCTTAATGTGAAAAGGGTAAGTTCTCATTTAAGCCCGGTATTTTGTTCGTACTTTTGCGAAAAAAAGCTATCAAACTCCATATAAAAAAATGATTTTTCACTTGCGTGGAATTGTTGGGTTGATTATGATTGTAACTTTTTATAGACTATAAAAAAGTTGTGAATTTCAATGTTTAATTATAGTTTTCGAGCTCCAAACATAGAGTGAAATTTTTTCGCTCTTTTGAACAAAATTCCGGGCTTTAAAACGAACTAAAATATAACCCAAATACAGCTGAAATTTTGTAGAGTTTACAGTTTTATTTTTTCTGTTTTATTTAACTAAAATTTACTAAACAGATTTGGCATTTTTTTTCTTTCGGGCCATTTTTAACAAATTTTTAGCATATTTTTCTGCTATTTGCACAGATTTATTTCTATCAGTATATTAATATTGTTGGAGTAAGTCATAAAATCATAGTAAAATTTAAACAAAATGTAAGCCTTGGCTTTGATTTCACTTAAATTTTTGTAGCGCTTATTGGGTAAAGCCTAAAGCATAACTTGTCAGAATAGGTATCTGCCGATAGCATAGATGACCCAAAAAATGAAACAGTATATGAAATTATACGATATTTTTTTCAATAAATTTAAAAAAACAAAATTTTGTAAGGGGCTATAGCCCCTCTAAAAAAATGGTCTAGCTACGCCGGTGTATGCAATTTACGCTCAGCATTTGTCGAAAGCAGAAAAGTTTTGAACTTAATTTTAAGTTTGCACAGGTGCGTAAAATATTGCACCCCAATTATTGTACTTGTTTACAATTAATCCAACTTTTTAACCTTCATCGATTAAACATGCATTTTTTGTCAGTTAAAAGATTAACTGACAGTTAAAACTTTAACTCTGCCAGTTTAAAATACCAAGGTGACATAAAATGCGGCGACTACAAAATTATTTTTGTAAAAGCAAGCCTTAACCCTTAAATGCATGATCTCTTCAATTTTAACCATTTTTTTATATATGATTTCCTAAAGTCGTGTACATTTCAAGAAAAATTCCAAAAAAAAAAAATTTATAAACAAGGTGACTTTTATTGAAAAATATGGTTTTTTGTCAAATATATTATATTATTATAGCTAAAATGTGATTATTTTAACGAGCATGAAAAAAAGAAAAAATATATGAACTATACATTTATTGTCGCCAAAATTAGTTTTATTGCGAGAATATCACTTTAAATATTTAAACAAATATTTTTGAATATTACACTTTTTGTAAAAAAAACCCGTGTGGTAGATTTTTCACAAATATACGAAGCAAAACCAAGATTTTTCCTATAACTGTTTAAAAAATCTGCGCGAAACTATAAGAATACTGTGTATAGAAAGGACCCCAATGCCCAAAAATGCAGTTTTGTGCCTCAAGTGGGTTTTTTTATTTAAAAAACCGGTATGTTGCGATATGGCTACACCATGCATTTAAGGGTTAATGTATAAGAATAAAATAAGCCTTAATGTCTATAAGTTTTGTGCTACATTTTATGTTTAAAACCACTGTGCCATGATAAAAAAACAAGGAAAAATTTTATTTTACATGCATAAAAGTCGAATTTATGCTCATTATCAACAAGGTGCCAATTCTACGTTCCGAATCTAGTTAACTGACCCCCAAATAAGCTAAAAAATATGATTTTTTGCTATTTAGAAATTTTCATATAAAAAGTCGATTAATCGACTTTAACCTAAAAAAAGTCGAAAAGTCAAAAAGTCGACTTTTCAAAATTTGAAAAAAGTCGAAAAGTCGACTTTTTGTTGTAACTATATAACCCTAGTAAATATGTCAAAAGGTGATTTGTAGAGGAGGGTTGGGGGAACAAAAACGTAGGTGGTAAATCCCTACCTGGTCCCGCTTTCCCCTTGCGAGCCCTCGAAGTTGGTTAACTAGAATTCTTAATTTAGGAGTAAAACGCACAAATTTTGACAAGCGAAATGAAGGGCAAGATAGGGGTCTATGGTGCCAATTTTTTGTAAAATATCTATAATTTAGTTGCAGATCACGAAAATAAAATAATAATAAAAATCGCTTCGTCCGGAACGGCAGGGTCATCAAATAGCAAGTATTTATGGCAAGCGAAATGAGGGGTAAGGAGGGGTCCTACGGAGCCAATTTTTCTTGGCATAACTATTATTAAGCGGAGAATACACCAGGGAACATTCGTGAAAAAAATTCCCATTTTTTTGTGAATGTGTGAGTGTGTGTGTGTGCGTGTTGACATCGTGCAATTCGTGTTTACAAAATTTTTTGATATTTTTTGTTCCCTACTCTATGTTCTCACGTGTATTCTCCGCTTTAGGTCGCTTCGGCAGAAAATGTGTGGTCCTCAAAGGGTTAAGTTTGTAATCGTCGTTTAAATTTAGTATATAGTGTTCCTTTAAAGGGGCGAGATTTTTTTTTGTTGTGCGCAACGAAATTATTAAATTAAAACCCGAATCAAGGATATAATTTTTTATACATGTTTTTGTTGTCGGAATAATATTCAGTCTTTTATAACTCGTTGAGTTTAAAATTTTCGTTAGCCGATTCCGCGACACCGCAGGTTAATGCAAATAATATGAAAAAAAGTGTTCCAAAAATGTTTAATTCTACTTATGCAATTAAAAAATATCAAAACAGAATTTTAAAAAAAGTTGAGTTTGCAATGAGTTCTTGTGGAACCAGTTTTGGAATGGATTTGAGAACAAATTTTTTTCTTACATGAAAAATAAAATAAAACATTCGCTTTCATGTAATGTATAGATTTGTAGTTTTACTTTTTTTAATGTATAGTGCGGCCCTTTATAATTTATGAAAAACCACAATATGGCCCTCGGTGAAAAATCCGTGCCCACCCTTGTTACAGAATAATATTTTTTTATACTTCAAATAACACAGTGATGAATTCTACCTGAAACTAATTTGTTGATCTCTATTTGGAATGAAATTAAATTCAAATTTTTTAGTTATTAACGGTGGGTCTCATACTGAAGGTTTTAGAGCAGTGGTGTTCAAAAGTAAAAATGTAGTTGTGTTGGTGAGAAAATGAGAATTGCACTGTAAGAAATGTTGAATGGGTTAATAGAATCTGTATGAATTTATTTTTTGTTAAAAATATGGAAATGTTTTGTGTAAAAAGTGAAGTACTATCGGAAAATATAAATAAGTACTACACTGTTTTAAAGAAACAAAAAAACAATTTTTGAAAGAAAGAAAAATAAAAATAAATACATACATACATAAGGGTGGCTTTTTTCATTCTATGTAAAACAAAAGGTTTTCGATTTTTTTTTAAATCAATATCAATGATTTCAATGTATTTACATATTTATAAAATATCTTTAAACTGCATTTATAATCATAAAATATTTGTCGTACATTGTTATTAATATTTTTTTCAGTACATTAAAAAAAATCGGCATATATCCGTACTCATGTTCATTCGTCGCTGTTTCAGTGACGACTAAAAGCAAGAGCGTAAGAATACGTGTGAATTGAGCAGGGACAATTGTCATATGGAATGAACACCACTGTTTTAGAGTATGAGACCCACCGAAGTAAGTATTTAATATGTAAAATAATCTAAAATACAAATTTTGTTAATAATTAAATTTAAATAATAACTCCTCAATTCATAAAAGCATTGTAAAGTTATAGGAGGTTTACAAAAAGAAATCTCCATACAAAATTTGTTCAATAAACCTCCTATAATTTTACAAAGCATTTATGAATTTAGGAGTAAATATTTTAATATATTTAAATAAAAACTAACGGAGGGTCTCATACTTCAGGTTTAAACTTTAGTTAATAGTTAACCCAAAACAATTGTTGTTTTGTGTACATTTTTTTGACATTTTCTTTTGTTTATAGTTAAGTTAAAGTTAAACCTGCAGTATGAGACCCACCGTAAGAAACTTTAAATTTTGGTTATTTTTTTTCTCATTTGGTAACTTTTTTTAAACATTTTGGTTACAAAAAATTTTTGTTTGTGGCAACACTGTCCAAGGCACATAATAGAGCAATTGCTTTCTCAGTGATAGAGAGTCCCCCAATCTCTTTATTATGTATACTCTGTGATAAAACTACACTGCACAACATAAGTGGGTTGAGGTTCAATGAATTGAATAGAATTAAAAGCAAATTATATAAACTTCCTTTGAACTCTTTCAAGTCTAGAACAATGAACTCTAAAAAAGGACTCCAAACTATACAGCCATATTCCAGTTTGGACCTAAGTAAAGATGTGTAAACTAACTTTAGAGTAAACAAATCAGAAAAATCTTAATAAAAGCTAGCAAAGAATACGCTTTCGTAACAATAGAATCTATATGATTAATAAATGTAAATTGAGAATCAAAGATAATTCCCAAATCAGTTACTTTGTCAACCACATTCAAAGATACATCATTTATTGCACACGAGTTAAAAACAGGGGTTCTTACGTCTTACGAATATCTCAATAAACTCTCTTAAAAGATAGCTAACAGATCAAGGATGATAAATTTAGTACTATAGTACTTTTTGTGGTACTATTGAAACCTCAAAAGTACTATGGTACTCCTCTGACTCACTCAGTACTATTTACACATTTTTCGATTATTAAATTTTTTGTGCTTTTTTAATTTTCAGAGATATTATTGTGTTTTCAAATATCGAAGTTTTAAATGAAAAATACTTATGTTGAAAATATTTAAAATATTAGATGTTACTATTGAAAACTCAAGTTAAACACATAAAAAATGTTCTTTCGCTTTTTTTTATTAAAATACGTATGTATACAAAACAAATTATTAAAAATTAGGAGAATTAAATTAAATTGATTAGTTTTATGGCTTATAAAAAGCCATCAGTACCTGCCTCATATAACGTGCCTTCGCCCACCATCGAGGAATCGTCATTGGATTTTCTTTAAAGACTGAGTACAATTCTTGCAAATTTGGATGTCGTTTTTTTCTTTTTGTTCTGCTGTATTATGCGATATAATATTTATAATAAAGACAATGATGAAAAACGCTCCCAAAAAATTTTGTGTACCAATTTAATGCATAGAATATTACTTTGTAACTAAAATATATTTTAGAAAAAATCATGTGGAAATTTTATTGATTCGAATTTTTTATTGATATTTTCTGAGCATATACTGAAGAGAATGCTCTATCCAAATAAAATAAAAAAAAAGTTTGGTGGTTGTCCATTCAGTTTTTTATATAAAAATTTTTCAAATTCAATTAAATGAATTTTTTTATGTTAAAATGTAAGCACAGGCCATATTTACGATATAAATGTTTTGTGCTAATCTTGATATTTAAATCACTACTTAGCGTTTTATAGCGAATTTACATTATGCCCGAAATCGAGTTAAAAGTTGATTTCGAGAGATTTCGGCTGGAATCTAATAAAAATTTGGGATTTCAAACAGATTTCCCATATGAAATGAAATCCCAATTTAGTTTGGATGTCAGCGAAATCCAAACGAAATCTAATAAATTTTGTAGACTTTTGAGATATCAACACTGTAAATATCAATGTATAATAAATTGTATCGAATACAGCTCTGAATTTGCCGAGAAAATTGTGATTGTGGTTGGCAAAGTTAGAATTTTGACAATTGTTTGAAGTTTAATAAAAAAGGCGCAAAAATTAATTAATTAAACGCACAAAATTGCAAATTCATTAAAAAAAAATAAAAAACAATAATATAAAATAAACATAATGTCCGGTGACAGTGAGGTAGCGGCAGACCTGTGGGTTAATCATTACATTTTGAATTTATTTATTACACATGCAATTACACCATTACATGTAATTGTAATTGAAAAACACTCAATTACAATTTCATATTAATTGTAATTGAAAAAATTTCAATTACAATTTATGTTGTAATTAGAGTTGTCAAAACCGGTTTCCGAATTATTCGATAAACCGGGTTTTTTCTATATTTCCGAGTTTTTTAAACCGGTTTTTGAAAAAGGGCGGTTTTCGAATTATTCGAGAAACCGGTTTTTTGGTGTCGAATAATTCGACATTTTCGAATATTTATAAGGTGAAAATTTCTAATAAATTTTCTTCATTTAAGAGGCACTACAATATATTTCTTAAGAAAACCACTCAATTAAATAGTGTTTGTATAAAAAATGTTGAATCGCACTTATTCTGTACAAAATTTTAAAAATTTTCAAATAAGTTAAAATTTTACCCATAATTTAAATTTTTTTTTTCCAATTTGCTAAAATTATCATGAAAATTTGATATTCTTTATACAAATATTTTAATTATTGTAAAATATTTTCCAATTTCTTTCCTTGCGGGATCCCGCTTTCCCGGGAAATCAAAAAGTGCGGGATTTTGCATTCCCTACTTATAAATTTTCAAAGTGATTTTGCATACGACCGTTAATGTTTGATTTCCCCCTTTAGATAGGGTGTATTCACTTTGTCGTTGCTACGACGTACATTAGTGGAAAATGTTGAAATTCTTTCAAGAGACTGTTTTTTTTCAGAATTCTACATTTTCTCTCTATCTTAAAAAAGTCTTAGTGGGTTATTTTGTAAAACGCAACGCCTTGCGTTGCGTTGATTTATGTGTAAATTGTTGTTGTTACAAAAACAATTTGTATGGAAAACAACGCAACGCAAGGCGTTGCGTATTACAAAATAACCCCCTTAATTTTTTGACAATAATTTTAGTAGGAAAGATATAAAATTTTTTTCATGTTTTCCATTTCCCCAATAAATAAATTGAGTTTTTTATAATTTTTTTAGCCTTTCTCCTCCCCGTGATAAAACATTTTGTGATTTGAAACCGTAAAATTATAATAAAAATTTTAATAGTCACAAATTGTTTCACATTGGAAAACTACAATCTCCATAAGACCAAAGTTATTTTTTTTTATATTTTCAAATCGTCCTGTCTATTAAATTAATGCGAAAAAACTTCCACCGCACTTTTGTAACAATTCCAGAGCAAGTGAAAAATCATTTCTGTTTTTTATGGAGGTATAGCTTTTTCGCAAAAATTACGAACAAAATACTGTGCTTTTAGATCTGTCCGAAAGTGTTTTTATTTATAAAAAACAAACAGCGCCTTTAGAAATAATAACTTTTAGTTTTAAGAAAGACAAAAAATAGAAAGTTTCAAGATTTTTAGCAATTCTTTGCAAGTTTTATACGAAAATTTGAGTATAAAGCAATACAAAATGATTATTTACAAAAAACCGGAAAAACCGGTTATTCGAACCGGTTTTGAATTAAAAAAACCGAAAACCGGTTTTTCAAAAAGACGGTTTTTAGAAGTATTCGAAAACCGGTTTTTCAAATAGGTCGAATACTTGAGAACTCTAATTGTAATTGAAAAATTCCAATTACAATTTCATGCAATTGAAAACGAAGTGCTTCAATTAAGTAATTATAAAAAACTAAGTAATTATGTCTTTTTTTATGTATTTATTGTGGAAGAAGTAATTAATTACAAAAATTATCAATTACATATAACAAAATTCAAAATAATAACAACAATCCTATTTATATAATTAAATAAGGTGCTTTATTTTAAAACGAAAACAATGAAACAAGTATTTCTTAAATTTAATCTTTTGAAATTATTTTATGCAGCCGTTAACCTTTTTAACAAGCATTCTATAAAAAAATTTAAAACCCCCTCATTATTGCTATTTTTAAAATTTTTTTTTGAAAATGTAATTGAATTCGGTTAAATTGGAAGTAATTAATTACAGCTTAATTACAATTACTTGTAATATGTAATTGAACATTTTCAATTACAATTACTTGTAATGTGTAATGAAATTTTGTAATTACAATTACAAGTAATTGTAATTGAATTTTTTCAATTAAAATTACATTTTTTGTACCCAAACCTGGGGGTTAATCATTACATTTCAATTACAATTACTATTACATGTAATGTGTAATCGAGGTATCCCCAATTACAATTACAAAAAAATGTAATTGTAATTGAGGTATCCCCAGTTACACATTACATGTAATAGTAATTGAAATGTAATGATTAACCCCCAGGTCTGGGTAGCGGTCAATATCGATGAAAAAAGGTAAACTAGTAAACAAGGTATGGAATAGGCTTTAAATAGGCTTTAATAAAGGAAACTTCAATTATTTTTGGAGTTTTACTTACATTTTCATTTGAATCCATTGCCCAACAGCACCTCAAATCAATGACCCAACCTAACATTGATTTCACCTATAGTCAAAACCAAGGTCAATATTAATATAATTAAAGACGTCTATGCTCGGTGTGGTTGGTGGAATATGAAATGTTTTATAAGTCGTGTTAACTATGAATGAATGACCGAATTCACAGTTTAAGGGCCAAGGTGTTATCGCTGTAAAATTATATGAATTTTAACAATTTTGTATGGTTTAAACTTCACAAATCGTGCAATCTTACAACTGTGAATTCCTTCAATGTCATTTTGTAGGTGCTGTTGGGCCATGGGTTTGTTGATTAAACAACATACACCCAATGTAAGATTTATATGTGTCACCAATGCGTTATAACTGGTGTACATTGACTTTTTGATAACGTCTTGAAGCACAAATTTCAATATATAAAGAAACTGTGGAGTGCCGATGAAGAATCATTTCTCATTACTCCTTGGAATGACCATATACATGATTTTAGAGGAAGTAGAAAGAAGCAGAATATATATGAAGAAATTAAGGCAAAATTGGCCACTAAAAACTTTATTTTTACAACTAATGAAATTAAAATAAAAATCCACAATTTAACAAACAAATGTAAGTAAGTTACTTGCAAACTATCAATAAAATATTAAATGTACTGCAGTTTAAGCTTAATTTAAATGCTAACGGTGGGTCTTATACTGTAGATTTAACTTAACTTTTAAACAAAAGTAAATGTAAAAAAATTGTATACAAAACAACAACTTTTTGGGTTGCCTATAAGTTAACTCAATGTGAGACCCACCGTAACCGTCCCTATCCACAATATCTACTATTTCCCAGTATTGCATTTTAGTTCAAACATGAAGTACAACTAAATGACCAAATTGAATTGTAGAATAATTTTTTTCATTTCAGAGAAGAAAAAAAGAAAATAGGACCATCTGGAGGATCTCCTTCGCAATGGGAATTCTTCGACAGAATTAATAGAATGTTGGGGTCTTTTAAACCAAATAAAATAGAACTAATAATGGATGAGAGCTCAGGTATAATGAAATTCTTAATGATATTCCTATCTTGGAATTCCTTTTATACTGCATTTAGATTGAGCAAAAACTACCTACTAGCAAGATCCAAAAACTAGGTAGTTTTTCCTCAGTCTAAATGCAGTATTAGTTTAAAAACAATAGTTTGGTTTTTTTTTCGAATTTTATATCTATGTATATATCCTTGTAAAAAACGACTATCCCTACTTACGGGACATTTATTTTATTTTTGGAAACAAATGAAATTTAAACAAACGGACTTCTCCGTATATGCGAAATAGAGCAATTATATTGTGTTGCTCTCTACCTGTACCAACAAACTCATAATTCATTTGTTGGCATTAGGGTTTGGGATTTCCCGGACTTTTTATTTCCCGGGAAACGGGAATGAAAAAATGTAATTCCCGGGAATCCCGGGTAATATTTTTGAACAAATTTGTTAATGAAAACCACCTATATAAGTAATTTTTGTTAAAAAAAAAACACTATTTCAATACAAATGCAGTCTGTGTAATGAGAATTCAAAGTAAAAAATATCAGAATGTTGAAAATTTAATTTTACATAAATTACTATAAGCACTGCCAAATGAATTGCATGATTCCAGCAGAAAGCACCCACTACTGTACTGTCGGAAACAAACCATTTAATCACATTTGGCCCATTAGATATTGTGGCCACAATGTAATTTTCAAAGAAAAATAAAACTCTTCTAGTCTTATTTCTACAATTCTTCTTATTTCATCAGCATTACATCTTCCTGATATATAAACCAACCCCAGGTTATAAAATGAATTATTTCCGTTTCAAATATCTCTTTTGTGATATTCTTGTCCATTCATCTAAGATTATAGTAAATCTCCTATTGTTAGAAATATTACTCGATATTTCTTTTATCATGATATCTTTTACATGATTGTAGTAATTTAATATAATGTTCTTTACATCGGTTTCATTTTTTGGCAATGCCAGGTTTTTATTATAAGAACTTTCTCGAATAAACGAAGATCTAGTTATGGTGCGGATTGACATTCTGTCGACTGCGGCTAATTTGGATACCATTTCAGGTAATTCTGGCCCTACCATAAAACGTTCAATGCCTATTCAGCTTACACTTTTTTCTTCGGGTACTTCGCTAATTTCAGCTGGAACGTTATTCTTGTTATTGCTTTCTTTAAGAGAAGTTGCATGACCATCAATTTTATTTTTGTGAACCAAATTTAGATGTCGGATAACCAAATTTAGATACCTCCGTTAACCATTAGTCTTTTAGGGCAAATATTGCACTGCGCTGCATTGTCCTTTTTTGTGAAGTATTTCCATACTCCTGACATTTTGTTCTTTAATATAAAAGAATATATTAGTTTGAAAGCAGATGTATTAAAATAAAGTAAACTTACTTCAAAATATAACATTTATTAATGAAAACGTTACTTATAAAATTATTGGCCCTTAATATAAAGGAGTATTTTAAATTTAAAGTCGACTTTTTTTCTAATCATACGGTTTTGTTAATTTTGTGTATGAAAACCTTACAAAAATATTTATATTTTCAAACATCTTGATTGGTTGAAAATAAATTAACCAATCAGGATGCTCCAAAAATAAACCAAGTCAAGGTATACTGCCACCCAATATTTTAATTAAAGTCGACTTTAACTAAAATATACATTTGAAAAATTTAGATAGTAAGGGCGATTATTTGTAAGAAACAAAACTTTTTTTTCATATTTCTTTTAAACATTTTACCAAGTTTTTAATTTTTACTACTTAAATTTTGATCAAGTTATGCGAAAAATCTTTATTAGTTGAAATGCTCCTAATTACTTGGCAAAGATTTTTTTGTGTGTCAAATAAATTGATTCCCTTTTAAAATATTTTAACAGTGACATTTTTGTTTTGGTATTTAAAATATTTTTTATGACTAAAATTAAAAAATCCTATTCCAAACAAAAACAATTTAAAAAATTTAATATTTGTAAAATTTCCCGTTTTCCCGGGAAAAATATATTATTTTCCCGGGAATTCCCGGCAAACTTTTCCCGGGATTTCCAGGGAATTCCCGCCCGGGAATTCCCTAACCCCAAACCCTAGTTGGCATGTATTGTTTTTGATATTTTATCAAATTAAAAATACCGAAATTTAAAATATTTTTATGATAACTATTTTTGTTTACATTTTAAAGAGAAAATCCATGAATTTCAAGAATTGGCAGCATTTTTATAACTACTTAATTTTGAAGACCTTAATTTATACCTACTTACAATTTTTCTAAATACTTACTAGGAAAAATTTTGTTTTCGAATTTTTGTTACTTTCCTCTATATGGGCAAATCTACGGAACCGGGCGATTCCATGTAACTCGGGATTTAAACCATTTTAATAACAATATATAATATTTATGATGGTATCAGCATTTTCAAAGCAACGAATTTAATCAGGCGAACATCTTAAATTTTAATATTTATACTGCTAATGTGCTCTACTCAATTAAAAACTCCCCTAATTTTGCTTGTAACTTTCAAGAGTTTTTGAAATCTTTTGGTTATAACTTTTTCAGCATAAAAGGAAATCGCCCAAAACCTTTGGTGGATAATAATTATGATGTTAGAAAATCTCCCACTTTTTGAAAAAAATAGGTGCCCTCAATTAGTAACAAATGGTAGTTCTTTAAAATCTGTAACTCTGTTTTTTGAATAAAGAGTAATTTCAGACATTCTTTTTGTGCTTTCAGCCTCAATGCAATTGAAAATTTTTTAATACTGACATATAACTGACAAGTAAACAAAAAAACTGCGATCAAATTGAAAAGTGTGCCTTCTAAAATAAAGAAAATATGACAATAATCTCTTCACCTCTATGCGTGAACTACTTGAAATTTGATATTTTTTGAAGGGCACTTTGAGAAATAATTAGTTGCAGTCCTGCGTGATCGGTATATATCGGTGATATTATTACTGTATGTAAGTGCTAAGTGGATCGTGTCCAGACCCATTTTAGGTTAAATTTTGTAGCTTTTCATAGATTTTTGGAGCTAAAAGTGATGTAGAAACCAAACGGATAATCCGATCGGTTTAGCACTTACACACAACAATATTAATTGCGATATATATCATACAAGCTAGATTTCAGCCATTAATTCTTTTATATGTGAATGTGCTAGTCATTTTAAAGTTGGATTTTTAGCGTATTGTACAGCGAAAATTGATGTAAAGCCTAAAAATAAAATCCGATCTCTTTAGCACTTTAACATAATGACAGCTATGATAAGATCTACCGTTCCAGATATATTGGACTCCATAATTCTTAAAGCTATGGATGTGCCTTCAATTTGAATTTTGTCATTTAGCGAATTTTGGAGAAAGATATGTTGTAGAGAATACGAAATTCGTCCGATCCGTTTAGCACTTTCAGATAATAATAGTAATGAAGATATGTACCATTGAAGACATATTTGATCCCATAATTCTTTAAACCGTGGATGTGCCATTCAATTTTGTGCTGCAGTTTTGAAGGAAATTTATATGGGCAGAAGTCCAAACATAGACCGATTTAAACCAAAATCAATAGACTTCGTCCTTGGGCCAATAGAAATCGGTCTACCAAATTTCATCGAAAAATCTTAATATATGCGACCTGTAGCGTGCGCACAAGAATACAGCCAGACGGACGAACGGAAAAATTAAAAAAACAATATTACTTATAATCAATATTTGAAATATAGCGCGACTATGCATTTTCGAATAAAATTACCGTGATGATTGAAAAATTTGTGTCATCTTTTTTCATTAAATCGAGTGTAAAAACCACTCAAAAATAACCAAAAAAGGTTTTTGGTAACTTTGACCACAATTTGCTCAAAAACCAGATGTGCTGGAAAAATTTGGAAACCAAATTCGGACTCAGCACCGAAAAGTTACTTGAAAATGTGTGGTCGCATGCCCGAAAAATCCAAAAATTTTAAAATATTTACTAACGAAAATGTGTGCGGTTTTTTGTTTATAACTTTTTCAGCACTCAAAAAAATTTATTCACGCGAACAGATTACTTCTTTTTAATGTATTTTAAATAAGTTAATCTATAAAAAAAATGTGTGCCACTAATTTGAAATTTTTCATTTTTAAAATCTAAAATCGACCTGTTTCGTAGATTTTCCCATATGCTCCGAAAATTTCAATAATAAATTCGAAGAAATTAAAAGAAAAGAAATAATAATAAAAAGTGTTTTAATCATTTAAACTACAAATTTTACTGCGAGGACCACTGGACTAGCTGAGTTGCCCCAGCTTTGAACCCGGGTTAACCGGAGGTTCCTTACAAATTATGGAAACAAAAAAATCAAATTATTAAACATTCTAATTCAGGCGGTCCCCTTAACACTGTCTAACTAATTTAAAACTTTTGAAGTTATATAAATACATAGCACTCACCCAGTTGGAAATGTAGTAATGAAGACATCTTTAAGACATTTCTACCTGCTTAGATAATCATCCCACCATTTTTTTTTGTGTTCGAAATATTTAACTGAAAAGTATTTCGTAAACTTTTGAGTCAGTAAGATATTAAATGATTACTGCTAGCAAATTTTCAATTTTACATGAATTATTTTAAATAAAATAAACTAAAATTTATTTTAAGTTTGTAAGCTTTCAAAATAATAAAGTAAATTTTGCCTAAAATAGAATTAGTTTCAAATGCAATTTTTTAAAATCGTAATTACAAAACTAAATTACTTTATTTTTGTGTATTCAATCTGTATATTCAATGATCTGTAAACAGATTTATTTTATTGAATTTTGTGCAACAAATACTTATTTAATATTAAACTAATTAAATTAATTATTGTCTTTACTGGCAGAAATCTTTATTTAAGTAAAAAATATATTTTTTTATAAACATGTTGAAATAAATTAAAAGACTGAACTTTTTATTATTTTCTTATAAATAAAACTAATTCCCAGTGTGGAAAATCATTACGAGATATGTGGTTATGTAACTACATACTTGGTAATGGTAACTAGTTACTTTTGTTATTACATTTCTTATTACCTTTATATGGCGATGTCGCGAAAAATAATAAGTTATGGTTATACACGAGCATACGAAAAATCAAAAAATATATCGTTACCTATGTGCTTACCAATACTGACAAAAATAATGAGTCTAAAAATAGATTTTCAAAAAAATGAATTATATAAAAAAAAAATATATTTTATTGTATTTTTTTTTTAAATAAAATTTGCTGGTGCGGGAATCGAACCTGGGTTTACAGATTGCCAGTCAATAGCTCTACCATCTGAGCTATATCGACATGTAATATTTAATAGATAAAAACATAATTGACCTGCTGCACACAAGTAAGCTTATTCGCAAACGTACAAAAAATCAAAAAATATGTGGTTACATATATCCTTACCAGTGTTTAAAAAATATTGGGTCTAAAAGTAGATTTCGAAAAATTAAAAAAAAAATCTAGAAAATTATTTTCTATTTGAAGTAATGATAAACATAAGTCATTATCAGTAACTCATTATTATATGTTTTAAAATAATGGAGAAGGTAAGTGGGTGTCATTATTGGTAGTCCAAAAAATAATGATATGTCATTACCGTTTCTACACTGGGTTGTTTAATAAAGAATGAGCAATAGCATTTCTTATTTCTTCGGCCTTAGGATTGAAATCGTACAAAAATAGTTGAATATTGGGCTGCTCTCTATTAGAGACACCTTCATAAATATAATTTTGCTGCCAAGTTTCATTTATTTCCTCGTTATGATGATTTAAAAAGTTGTGTAGGACACAGCAACATTTAATTATTAGGTTGACGTTCTCAATACGATTGTCCAAACCCTTTCCAAGTCGCCTAAATCTGGCTTTTAAATGACCAAATGCATTTTCCACTACCCTGCGACATTTTGACAATGTGTAATTAAAAGTTCTCTGTTTTCGGAAAGCATTAACCTGAAAAGGGTAGGGCTTCATCATGTAGTCCGATAATCTAAATGCAGAATCCCCAATTTATTTATTTTAGCATTAGAGTATAATTACAAATTATAGACTAATGTATATGATGGCCATGGCTTCGAGGCCTTAGGCTCTAAATAATGAAAAAAAAGAAATGTTCTTATAAAATTTATTTAATGGATTACTATTTTGGTTGTATATATTTTTTTCCTATTTTTTTAAATTAATTTTTGAGAATTACTTATATATGATTATATAACTTTGATTCTTTAAGGAAGGTTATAATTTGAATTATATTTTCTGCAGTTGGATTTGATAGGAGGGGAATAGGATTTGTGGTGTCTTTAAAGATATTTATTCGTTGGTTATGATAGTCTGGGCAAGAAGTAATGATATGTTGTAAGATCTGCGAGTGTGGAATGTTGCAGTGGCACACCGGTGGGGTGAAAATATTGCCATGTGAGAGTTTCGTGTGTCCAAGACGTAATCGCTCAAATTTTATACAATCTCTTCTGTTTAGATTTTCTATATTGTTTTTTAGAAATTGGTTTATGGTTAGTTTATTGCAATTAATTGTTTTATACCAGTCAGAAGTTATTTCAAAGATTGTATTTATTTTAGCGTAATACTTAGATATTGATGTATTTGTTGATATTGGTTTTATTGTAGTTGTTGGTGGCACACAGCGGAGTGATAATTGCATCCTTAGCTACCTTGTCGGCAAGCTCATTTCCTTCTATTTCACAGAGACCCGGTGTCCAGATTAATATTATATCTTGTGATTTTTCAATTAAGACATCTCTGATTATAGATGCATATAAGTTGTTGTTAGATATATTTGCTACTGCTTTCAATGACGAGAGTGAATCCGTACAGATTGCGATGCAACCGACTTTGTTTTTTACCAGTCTTGTGGCTTCTTGTGTATAATTGGGAAGAATTGAGGTTTTAATTACCTTTTTATTAGATATTATACTGTAACTTACAAACTCGTTAGTTTTAGATGCATCTCTGTAAATAAATGTATATTTCTTATGTTTTTCTTGGATTTCAAAGAACATTTTCCTAAATACGGATGGATCTGTATTTGATTTTACAAAATTATGTAGAGTGGTGTTTATAACCTCCTGTTTACAATGCCACGTTGGTTTAGTCTTTTATTTATAGAATCTCCTTTGCAGAGGAAGTTATAAATTTTTATTATTTTTAATAATCCTGTATATTACTGATGGCGTTTTTGGTGTTTTTTTCAGGGTTGGTAGGCAATACCGCTAAAATACCGTTATCGATTCAAAACCCTTTCAACTGACTACCGTTACCCCTAAAATACCGTTACCCCTAAAATACCGTTATCCTTAAAATACCGTTACCGAAATAACTGAAATACTGTTATCCTTAAAATACCAATACCGAAATAAATGAAATATCAATACCCTTAAAATACCGTTACCGACTACCGTTATCCTTAAAATACCGTTACCGAAATAACTGAAATACCGCTAACCTTAAAATACCGTTACCGAAATAATCTAAAATAGCGTTACCCTTACCGATAACCGCATCTTTTCGGTTGCCATCCATGGTTTTTTAGGTGTGATTGTTACACTCAAAAAAAAAAGTCAGTAAAGTCAGCAAAAAATGTTGATGTGTCAGCAAATTTTTAGTCAGGAGCGTGCTAGCAAAAAAGTTGGTAATTTCAGCAAAAGGTTTGCTGAAAATCAGCGAGCTGATTTTTACCAAAAAAATTGTAATCTTCAACAAAAGTTTTGCTAACATTTAGTCGACTGCAAATGAAAAAAATCCTTGCTAAAATCACTAAACTTTTTGCTGAATATTAGTAGACTGAAAAAAACTCAAAAAACTTGTAGCGAAATTTTACTTTAGTTAATTTATTTGCTGAAAATTTAAATATAGAACATGTGTAGAGTTGATTTTCTTTTTTTGTCATTTCCGTTTCCAGACAAGCTGCGACATCTACATCTTGTCTATCTGGTTGTCGTCCACGCTATGCATGCGGTTATCAGCACAATTTTTGTAGCAAAATAAATTAGTAAAACATTAGTTCAAAATAAGTTTAGTGCTAAAAAAATATAACTAAAATTTTTGCTGAAAACGGAATTTCAGCAAAAAAATTGCTAAAAACTAGTACAGTTGATATACAAGACGTTTTACTAATTTTTCTACTAACTTATTTTTTTGAGTGTATGCAATGATTTCAGTAGTCTTGATGAGGAGACATACCGTTGTATTTCTGATGGCTGTATATTACTTTCGGACAGCATGTTTGTTATTGGTGTTGTGCGGAAAGCGCCTAGGACTGCTCTCAGTGCTGCATTTATTTTTGTTTTAATTTTACTTAACGAAGATTTTGATGAATAACCGTAAAAGGGTAGTGTATAATTAATTTTAGACAGTATTAAAGCTTTTATAGTTGATATTAATGTTGTTGTAATTGCAATTAAATCTGGGATTTGATAAGCATTTTATAATATTAAGTTGTTTCGTTAAAGACGTTGATAGTTTTTCTGTCCAATTATATTTTTTGTTTATGTAAACTCCAAGAATCCTGAGATTTTCTACATCTATAAGAGAGATGCCGTTGGTCAGAATTCTGCTATTGCAGTTTCTTTTCCTGAATATGTGCAAGCTTTTACATTTTGAGCTTGATAAGATAGTACCAGAGTATTTACACCATTCATGAATGTCGTTAAAGACTTCTTTTACTTTTATAGTTGGGTTCTTTTTACGATCTGATTTTATTATAAGGTTGAAGTCATCAGAATTCTGCTGTGAAATCTATGTCTTTGTAAAAGGATATTTTTGCGCAGAGTTAATTGTAAGCTATTAAAAATAGTACCGCGGATAATGGTAATCCCTGAGGGATTCCATTTTGAAGGGGTTGGCAATTGGAATATTGTTTTTCAACACGAACTGTTATTTTTATATTTGTCATGAAATTCCTCACATACCCGATGATATTTGGTCCAACTTTCCAGGCTTGTAATTGGTCAATTATTGCATGCGCTCCAACTTTGTCGAAAGCTTTCTCGAAGTCGAGAGATATTAACGTAATATGTTTTTTTAAGGAGAGGCAGTGTGCAATTTGATAATCTACATAAAGTAGAGAATCAATAGTTGATTTGCCTTTCTTAAATCCGTATTGACGACTATCGAGGAGCTTGTTAGTTGTGACAAGCCACCATAGCCTATTTGCTATGATTTTATCTAGAACCTTTGATAAACAAGAATTTAGTGATATCGGATTATAAGAGTTGGCAACTGTCTTATTTGCATTAGGTTTTGGTATTGGAGTGATTACACTGGTCTTAAATTGTTGTGGGATTATGTTGTTAAAGATGTTATTGTATAATTGTAGTAACCTGTGTTTCATGTTGTTAGGTAGTTGTTTTAACATAGAATAAGAAATTCTATCAATGCCAGTCGTTTTTCGTTTTAGGCTGTGCAGTACTGATGTTAATTCAGTATAAAGTATGTCGTGCTCGATTATTTTGGCTGCAAGAGATGGCGTTATTATAGATAGATTTTGGTAGGTACTAGTTTTGTGTGATCGAAATTCGGTGGGAAAGTTGTTATCGGAAGCATGTGTGGACCAAAATTCGCTTAGAATATTTGCAATTTGCTTTTTGTTAGTAGTAAGAGATGATGAATTATTGCCTGTGTGTACACTAGGCCGGGTTCAGGGAAAATCGTATTCTAGGGATCAAAATAAGAAACTTTGCCGAAGGAACCATACCTCTTAAACGAATTCTACTACCCCCCAACTGTTGACTTTTGTCCCGTAGGGTCAAGTTTTGAAAAATCACACTTTGACCCATTTAGAGTGCCCCAATCGAGTCCAAATGTATGACTGACCCCCACTAACTTTGGAGGGCCGATCCACCCATGCCAGTGGCACACCCCCTGGAACTCCCCTGGGGGGTTCCCCATACAAACATTTTAAAAAAATCACCATTTTTGGCACTTTATTTTATTATTTTTTATTTATTTTATTTATTTTTATTATTTTATTTATTTTTTCTCCTTAGAAATTTATTTAGTCAGAACATATGTAAATGAAAAAATTAATTTAACTTAGTAATAGAAAAGAAAAAATAAAAAATTACTGTTTGAAGTCTTTTTTGCTTTCAAGTCTGGGCAATTTCGCACGGCTCTCTAATGTCGTCGCCATAACAGCCTCTACATTTTCCGGTATAACTCGTTTGGAAACGCTAGCTAGCAATTGAACGTGTCGTTCTGTTTCTTGTATGTGTGATGGACTTTTTGGATCATTAAACGGTGGATCATCTTGATTTAAATATTCTTTCAAAGTATCGTATGGAATGCTTCGCGTAAATGGTGGTTCAAATACGTCATTTATGTCATTCATATTGATCATTTCCGTGTAACTTGTGCAATAAAAGTTTATATCTGGTTTTTTATAAGCTCTAAGTCCCGTTGGGTCGTCAACATCGGTTCGATAGCGTAGAATTATCTTGATAGCACAGTCGCGCTTTTCTTTGCTATCATCAAACAACATTGATAACAAGATATTTTCCGAATGCGCATAATATGAATTATCTGTAATTACTTTATTGACAATTTTGCGTAAACGAGGTTCTAGAAATCTTGACCAACTAATGAATTTGAAAAATAATCTACTACCGTACACGACAGAGCTGTAATACTTGATATTGAAGTACATTGGCACATAACATGTAATTATAAATTCAACCAGTATTCTTAAATTTGCATCTGGATTTTCCGTTGTCAAATATAATCGTAATAGTCTAGCGGCCTTGGTGAGCCACCGAGAATGTACAATTTTCCCTGGTTTGATGTTTGCCAGATCCACTGAAACCACGCCGCTAGAAATTGCATGGGCCATGTCGTATAAGTACTTGGAATCGGTGGAAAATTCAATTTTTTCTGGAGCAGGGGGCATATTTTTCAACTCAATTTTCTGAAAGCCGTCCACCACCTGAAAATATATAAAAATAAAACAATTAAAAACGGTTGACAATTATAATAAATGAGTGATAGCAATAACTTACCGGAAGAGTTTCACAAGTTTCGATTTGACGGCTAAATTTTCCGGTTGCCGATCTTGGTCCAGTGCTGGTTGATTTATCCAAAGCTTCAAACAAATGCCGAAACGGAAGTTCGTTAAAGTGTAGAAGGCAAACGAAACTGGAAACTGGACTCCTACTATAAATATGGTAAATTTACCCTCAGTGCATAAATGAAACAAATTACACACATGAAGCGTAAGTTAATTACACACAAATTTTGTAAATTTACGTTAAAAATGCGTAAAAAATTTCAAATATACGTGTAATTTTACTACTTTTGTGCGTAAATTTACCAAATAAAATACGTAATACCGCCCAAAAAAAAGTAATAAAATTAGTTTTAAAATGTTTTATTACTATAAATGTAATAATATTATTTAAGCCTAAGATTCTGAGTAGATTTCTCTCTCGACACACATTAGATAGTCATATATTAAATATTTTTTCCTCAAATGTTTTAATATTGAGACATTTGTGATTTTATATTATTAAATACTGGCCTACATATAAGTGTATGTGCTATATATAAGTACACAAAGTAATACATAAAAGATATAATTACATATACGTTTATATATAATTTAGTATGACACTATACATAATAATATAAAAACTATATATGGAGCCATTTAAGAAATATTATATAATAGGTGTTATATATGATTATATATTGACGCATATGAACCCATATATAACTTAGTATGGTTTCATATCTACAATATTTCATGATTTCTTTTATATATAACGATATAACGTTCTTTATAAAATCATCTATAATTATATATCATCCCACATTAGCAATTTTTTCAAAGCGATTTTATATAAAAATATATGTATAAGGTCCTTTTAAAACCGTATTGTATTAAATGTGGTTCCATATTAAAAATGATTTTGAACTAGTTTTAGATTTAGTAATTACTAGGGATTGGCGCATGACACGATCGTGACTGAAGTTATTCACAAGTGATCGTGAGTAATAATTACTATACCAAAGTAATTCGCCCGTGAGCGTGAGAATATATAATTCGTACGCGAGCGTGAGTAAGAATATATAACCCGTGCATGATTCGTGTGTGAGTTTATTTTTTGCATCATATGTTTTTAGTTATTTTTACTGTTTTGCGTGAGAATTTTCTGATTGTGAGTAAGTTTTTAATATACTCATGTCTGCGTGAGTAAGACACGAAATTCTCGTGCGTGAGTAATTTGTTTAGGAGCGTGAGTCAAAATGGCAAACGCGCCCATAAAATTAACAATACTGAAGCTTTAATATGGAATTTTCTATACTATAACGCACACTTGACTGATCTCTTATATCTTGGTTGTATATCACAATCCTATTAAGTTAAAAATTTAACAAACCTTATTTTAAAATTACTAAAAACAAAGAAAAATTTGTTCATGTTTAATGCACTGTCATGGTAAATCTAGATAAAAGTAATGGAAGATTTATCGAAATTATAGGATATCCAGTAGACCTGGGGGTTAATCATTACATTTTGTAATTAATTACACATTCATTTACACAATTACATGTAATTGTAATTGAAAAAAACTCAATTACAATTACAAATTATTTGTAATTGTAATTCAAAAAAGAACAATTACAAGTAATTTGTAATTTGAAAAATGTCAATTACATTTTTTGGGAAAATAAATAATGACAAAAAGCACAAGTTAGGGGTAACATGACGTATTCTTTTTATAAGCATCCATGCCTATGCAACCTATCCCAGTCAGATTTTTCTACAAAATTTTAACAAAAAACACTTTTTAATTCTAAATGTAATTGAAATTTGTAATTGAAATCACTTTCAATTACAATTACTAGTAATTTGAATTTGAAAATTTTCAATTACAATTACTTGTAATTTCAATTACAAATTACAAGTAATTGTAATTGAAATCCCTCAGGTCTGATCTCCAGATATTGTATATGTTTTTATACCCTACACCACTCTGTGGTCAGGGTATTATAAGTTTGTGCTGATGTTTGTAACACCAAAAAATATTGGTCGTAGACCCACCTTATAGTATACCGATCGGTTCAGGATTTTTTTTATTTCGATTTAACGATGTCCGTCTGTCCGTCCGTCTGTCTGTCTGTCTGTCCATGCAATCTTGTGCGCACTCTACAGGTCGCAAATATTTAGACATTTTGATGAAATTTGGTACGCAGACCTATGTTGGCCTAAGGACGAACAGGTTTGATTTTGGTAAACATCGGTCCATGTTTAGACCTAGTGCCCATATAAGGGTCCTACCAAAATTATACTGTTTATACGCTGCAGGTCGTAAATATTAAGATATTTTGATGAAATTTGGTACACAGACCTATATTGGCCCAATAACGCCGCCTATTGATTTTGGTGAACATCGGTCCATGTTTAGACCTAGGGTCCTACTAAAATTATACTGTTTATACGCTGCAGGTATTAAGATATTTTGATGAAATTTGGTACACAGAGCTATGTTGGCCCAATAACGCAGCCTATTAATTTTGGTGAACATCGGTCCATGTTTAGACCTAGTGCCCATATAAGGGTCCTACCAAAATTATACTGTTTATACGCTGCAGGTCGCAAATATTAAGATATTTTGATGAAATTTGGTACACAGAGCTATGTTGGCCCAATAACGCAGCCTATTAATTTTGGTGAACATCGGTCCATGTTTAGACCTAGTGCCCATATAAGGGTCCCACCAAAATTATATTGTTTATACGCTGCAGGTCGCAAATATTAAGATATTTTGATGAAATTTGGTACATAGACCTATGTTGGCCAAGGACGATGCCTATTGATTTTGGTGAACATCAGTCCATGTTTAGAACTAGTGCCCATATAAGGGTCCCCCCAAAATTAGCTTGGTTACAAACTGCAGGTCGCAAATATTAAGATATTTTAATGAAATTTGGTGCGCTGACTCACATTATAGAAAATTTTGACACAAGCCCATTTTAACCCATTCGAATTTCGGATCCAAACAATACACCAGACTGGTGTAGGGTATTGTACAGTCGGCATGCCCGACTTTAAACCTTTTACTCGTTTTATTTAAAAATATAATTTTGTATATTGTTAGATATGGTCATATATATTATGGTAAAAATATAGGGTTAATATTTAGGTATAATTGTATCAAACTATGTCCACTTTTATAACATTTTGTATAATTTTATACAAAAAGATATAATTTTATGTAATTTGATGAGGAAAAAATTCGGATACAGTTGTATCATATTGTATCGAATTGTATCAAATTGTACCAAATTGTATACAATTGTATACAATTCGATACAATATGATCCAATAAGACGTTCTCATTTTTCGGATATAATTATATCTAATTACATAAAAGATTATATATAATTAAATATAACTTTATATGGCTCCAAATCATTTTTTTTTTACTTGGGTTTATAAGATTTTCATATAAAAAAAAACAGATTTTGAGGACTTCTTTCTGTGGAAATATCTCAGAATAAGCGAATGATTTGCCAGAGGAAAAAGTCTTAAGAAAGTGAGTCTTCCTCAGAATTAGAGTTTTTGTGGAAAAAAAATTTCTCGAAACCTGGGGTTTTTTTATAAGCAGGGTTCTCAGAATTCGGAAAAGGTGCTCAGCATTTCAGTGGTTTTCTTTCAGAGCATCTGAGGGTTTTTTGAAAAAGTGTTGAGGGTTTTTCTGTGGGAAAAACTTCTTAGAATCTAGGAATTTTTCTATAAGAAAAAGCCCGCAGAATCTGACGGATTTTTAGAAGAAAATTTAATCACAATCTGAGGCTTTGTTTTTACAAAAGCACTACCAATGAACCATCTTAATTCGCCGGAGTCAAATTCCTGGAAAGAAATAATAATGTGAATCGAAATCTTTTAACGATAGACTAAATTTATCGTTACCTCTGAATTGTAGATGTTGTACAGATACATATAAATATATTAACGAGTAAAAAGGTTAAAATCGGGCATGCCGACTATAAATACCCTACACCAGTCTGGGTAAAAGCCAACTAATATTTGCATCCGAAATTCGAATGGGTTAAAATGGGGCTTGTGTCAAAATTTTCTATAATGTGAGTCAGCGCACCAAATTTCATTAAAATATCTAATATTTGCGATCTGGAGTTTGTAACCAAGCCAATTTTAGGGGGACCCTTATAGGTCTAAACATGGACCGATGTTCACCAAAATCAATAGGCTTTGACCTTGGGCCAAAATAGGTCTGTGTACCAAATTTCATCAAAATATCTTAATATTTGCGACCTGCAGCGTATAAACAATATAAATTTGGGGGGACCCTTATATGGGCACTAGGTCTAAACATAGACCGATGTTCACCAAAATCAATAGGCTTCGTCCTTGGGCTGATATAGGTCGGTATACCAAACTTCACCAATATATCTTATTATTTGCGACCTGCAGTTGGTAACCAAGCCAATTTTGGGGGGACCCTTATATGGGCACTAGGTCTAAACATGGACCGGTTTTAACCAAAATCAATAGGCTTCGTCCTTGAGCTGCCATAGGTTTGTGTATCAAATTTCATCAAAATATCTTAATATTTGCGACCTGCAGCGTATAAACAGTATAATTTTGGTAGGACCCTTATATGGGCACTAGGTCTAACCATGGACCGATGTTCACCAAAATGAACAGGCTTCGTCCTTGGGCCAAGTTAGCTCTGTGTACCAAATTTCATCAAAATATCTTAATATTTGCGACTTGCAGCGTATAAACAATATAATTTTGGTAGGACCCTTATATGGGCACTAGGTCTAAACATGGACCGATGTTCACCAAAATCAATAGGCTTCGTCCTTGGGCCAATCTAGGTCTGTGTACTAAATTTCATCAAAATATCTTAAGATTTGCGACCTGCAGCGTATAAACCATATAATTTTAGTAGGACCCTTATATGGGTACTAGGTCTAAACATAGACCGATGTTCACCAAAATCAATGGCCTTCGTCCTTAGGCCGACATAAGTCGGTGTACCATATTTCATCAAAATATCTTAATATTTGCGACCTGCAGCGTATAAACCATATAATTTTAGTAGGACCCTTATATGGGCACTAGGTCTAAACATAGACCGATGTTCACCAAAATCAATAGGCGTCGTCGTTGGGCCGACATAAGTCGGTGTACCAAGTTTCATCAAAATATCTTATTATTTGCGACCTGTAGAGTGCGCACAAGAATGCATGGACAGACAGACAGACGGACGGACAGACGGACATCGTTAAATCGAAATAAAAAAAAAATTCTGAGCCGATCGGTGTACTATAAGGTGGGTCTAGGACCAATAGTTTTTGGTGCTACAAACATCAGCACAAACTTATAATACCCTGACCACATAGTGGTGTAGGGTATAATTACTGGTCCACCTGAAGCCACCGCATATAAAACGATTAAAAAGGTTAAAGTCGGGCATGCCGACTATACAATACCCTACACCAGTCTGGTTAAAAGCCAACTAATGATTGGATCCGAAATTCGAATGGGCTAAATTGGGGCTTGTGTCAAAATTTCCTATAATGTGAGTCAGCGCATCAAATTTCTTTAAAATATTTTAATATTTGCGACCTGCAGTTTGTAACCAAGCCAATTTTGTTGGGACCCTTATATGGGCACTAGGTCTAAACATGGACCGATGTTCACCAAAATCAATAGGCGTCGTCGTTGGGCCGACATAAGTCGGTGTACCAAGTTTCATCAAAATATCTTATTATTTGCGACCTGTAGAGTGCGCACAAGAATGCATGGACAGACAGACAGACGGACATCGTTAAATCGAAATAAAAAAAAATTCTGAGACGATCGGTGTACTATAAGGTGGGTCTAGGACCAATAGTTTTTGGTGCTACAAACATCAGCACAAACTTATAATACCCTGACCACATAGTGGTGTAGGGTATAATTACTGGTCCACCTGAAGCCACCGCATATAAAACGATTAAAAAGGTTAAAGTCGGGCATGCCGACTATACAATACCCTACACCAGTCTGGTTAAAAGCCAACTAATGTTTGGATCCGAAATTCGAATGGGCTAAATTGGGGCTTGTGTCAAAATTTCCTATAATGTGAGTCAGCGCATCAAATTTCTTTAAAATATTTTAATATTTGCGACTGCAGTTTGTAACCAAGCCAATTTTGTTGGGACCCTTATATGGGCACTAGGTCTAAACATGGACCGATGGTCACCAAAATCAATAAGCTGCGTTATTGGTCCAATATAGGTCTGTGTACCAAATTTCATCAAAATATCTTAATATTTGCGACCTGCAGCGTATAAACAGTATAATTTTGGTAGGACCCTTATATGGGCACTAGGTCTAAACATAGAGATGTTCACCAAAATCAATAGGCTGCGTTATTGGGCCAATATAGATCTGTGTACCAAATTTTAAAATATCTTAATATTAACGACCTGCAGCGTATAAACAATATAATTTTGGTAGGACCCTTATATGGGCACTAGGTCCAAACATGGACCGATGTTCACTAAAATCAATAGGCTGCGTTATTGGGCCAATATAGGTCGGTGTACCAAATTTCATCAAAATATATAAATATTTGCGACCTGCAGCGTATAAACAGTATAATTTTGGTAGGACCGTTATATGGGCACTAGGTCTAAACATGGACCGATGTTCACCAAAATCAATAAGCTGCGTTATTGGTCCAATATAGGTCTGTGTACCAAATTTCATCAAAATATCTTAATATTTGCGACCTGCAGCGTATAAACAGTATAATTTTGGTAGGACCCTTATATGGGCACTAGGTCTAAACATAGAGATGTTCACCAAAATCAATAGGCTGCGTTATTGGGCCAATATAGATCTGTGTACCAAATTTCAAAATATCTTAATATTAACGACCTGCAGCGTATAAACAATATAATTTTGGT